>CAUYQV010042200.1:0-25041 GCA_963574575.1 Galagoides demidoff
GGTCCCAGCTACTTGGGAGGCAGAGGCAGGAGACTCGCTTGAGCCCAGGAGTTGGAGGTTGCTATGAGTTGTGATGCCATGGCACTCTACCCAGGGGGATAGCTTGAGGCTCCGTCTCAAAAAAAAAAAAAAAAAAAAAGATTTTATTTTTGTTCACCAGACGTAAACAGTTAACAGACAGAACCCATTCCATTCCTTAATTCATTTCCACAATTATACATCTGCAAGGCTGGACACACGTATTTTAAATATCTGGGCTAGTGAACCCAGCATTTTTTGAAGCATTAATTGAATAAATCCGTGCTAAGCACTCTGATGTTCCAATCTTTGTATGGCAGTGCAGAGAACAATAGAACGCCAGCCGCTGCTCCAAGCACTTCACATAAGCTAGCTCATGTCAATGCTCTGTAGCCAAAGACCACTGAGAACAAAGCCCTCGCCACTATCAGGTTATGGCACCAGGAAAAACACCTCACACCACATTCAGAGGAGTGGGCAGTAGTTTCTGCTTCCCCTCCATCCTTTTTTAAAGTCTCATCATTTCTCTCTGAGAATTAGAAAAGAATTTCAGGCAAATCCTTAGGAGATGTTACCAGCTCATTTCCTTTTTTCCCCCTTCCATCTATGACCTTGAAACAGCACCAAGTATAACTGTCTCATATGATAAGTTTTATCCCCCTTTATCACAGAATATCTTTTATATGGGAAACTCTGGTGTGTCTTTCTTCTCTATGTCCTAAAAGTTGTTTTAACTGCACACTTCCCTAGATGAACAGTGGAGCCACGTCTATTGCACATCTGGGCAAACTCCCCTATTTGTGCCCCAAAGAAAAAGAAGTGCAGAACCGAATGTGATGTTAGGCTATGGAAGTGCTGTGGTTAGAAGTGGTTTAAAAGGAAACCCCCAAGCTATGTTTTCAATGGTGTGATGAAATCCATAGTATTCCTCAGTATCCAGGGGAAGAATTCTGGGCTCACCACATCCAAAGTGCCCTAACAAATCCAGCTGCTGTGTTTTTCATGCTATTTCCTTTTATGCGGAGCCTACACCGTCACTCATCCCAGTATCTCTTTCTTTCTCTTATTTTGAAAAGAAACTGGGGAAGTCTCTGTAGCGAGTAGAATTCTTGCTTTCATAAGAATAAGGTATGTTGAACATAAAATCTGCATGTACTAAGCTTGCAGATAAGGTGACTCTGGAAAGGAACGTAAAAAGAAGGTAAATTTCAATGTCCAAATATCTGATATGTTTTATAAATTTAGGAATAATTCGAGGATTGTAAAATCTATTTTGCCATTTCAGTCAGTGGGAGTCCATGTGACTGTTCCTAGAATGCCTTGAATTATGAATTGTTGTAACCAATGGTTCCCAACCAAATCGACATTAGTACACCCTATAGAAAAGGGATTCATCATCTTCACAAAAGTACCTCGGGGCAGCGGCATCATTTGCTTCACTATGACGGCTGAGACTGATAGCATTTCAGGGTATAAAGCTTCAGATGGGACACAGCTAAGAATGTACAGAAGCCTACATGGCACCAACCAATTTTTAGACTATACATTAAATGAAAGATTAGCATTATAACTCACTTGTGTTATTTTTTTTTCTTTTTTTAGACAGACCCTTAAGCTGTTGCCCTGGGTAGAGTGCCATGGCATCACAGCTCACAGCAACCTCCAACTCCTGGGCTTAAGCAGTTCTCTTGTCTCAGCCTCCCAAGTAGCTGGGACTACAGGTGCCCACCACAATGCATGGCTATTTTTTTGGTTGTAGTTGTCATTGTTGTTGGGCAGGCCCAGGCTGGATTCAAACCTGCCAGCTCTGGTGTATGTGGCTGGAGCCTTAACCGCTTGAGCTATAGGTGCTGAGCCTCACCTGTGCTATTTATGAAAATATGACTGATCTTTATCTGTTCCTTGTAGGGTGACTGAGATGCCGCTTTCATACAACAAAGTGCTGCATATAAAGTTACTATGGATGGCTATATTTTAGCAGTTAACCAAACAAAAAAGTCAGGAAACATATATTCTCTAAGATTTGAATACCACCGTGTTCCTACAAAGTATAACCTTGGGGATAAGGTTGCCAGGATGATGCCCCCAGCACTTATTGCAAATCAGCACAGATCCCACAGTCTCCTGCCAAAATGCCAAGTGGGTAGTTCTCTTGGATATTGCCAACTGAAAGAAATGTGAGCATTTGGCACCTGGTTTGCTGTAGCGACAGGCAAAGACATTTTCTCTACGCTATTTTATAAAATGTCAAGTGCCAGACAGTGAAGAAAAAGCATTAAGCTATTTGGAAGACTGAGTCCCATCACGTAATATTTTATGCTTAGTGCCAAGGTGGGAATAAAAGACTAGAAAATATATGCATTAGGTGAGGACAAGATGTTCTAAAGCTTTTGTAATACCAAAGGGAGAGATACCGGTAATTAAATGGATGACTTAAATCTCAAAGTGACAAGATAGTAAACCTCTAGGCAAGAATGAGAATGTCCCTGCTTTCAGCTTTCCACTATGACAATTCTGTTTTGCTCCATCTCTGAGACTGACAGCTGTCTTGTTGAGTAAATGTCCACAGCGTGGTCCCTCTCCAGCTTACAGTATTCCTTCATATTTCTGACTCAATTCCCCCATCTTTCAAAATTTAGAAATGCAGTGACCCATTGTCTCTCCCTAGGTTCACCTTTTTGCTGACTCAACATGTTTGAGTAATGCCAATCACAGGAACTGGATCTATTCCATTTTCTTTCCTACTTGAAGGTACGTTAAACCTGTACTCAAACCTGACACTTTATGGTCTGTCTGGTGGGAATGAAAATCTCACATATGCATAGGTTACATACCCTCTGAAACATTCTCACAATGTCATAGACAGAGCTGCCTGGTACTATATTGACTTTACTTATAGATCCAAAGCTTTATTATGGAGCTCATCTTTACTATGTAAGTTGCAGAGACACTATTATAAATTAGACACTTTTATAAATTAATCTCTGTTGTCTAAAACAAGAGAGTCTCTGAAAGAGAAAAAAATTGATAATTGAATATGTAATTAGGAATAAGAAAAATCTTAAATTTACAATGTCCAAAAATTATTTAAGCTTTATAAAATGGAGAAAGTTGTACAAAAATTTTATAGCATACTAAAAAATAGTACAGTCCTCATAAGAACAATTATCTCAAATTGTGGTATTAAATTATGTGATCAAATGTTCAAAGCAAAATCTGCAATCAAATTTTCTGTGATTGTATTAGTAAATGCAATTTGTGAGACCTTAAGTTGTTGTACTCTCATTTATTTTGAATCTGTTTATATTAATTAAGTTATTTAATTTGGTAAGAGATATAAACAGTGCAAGCTTTGACAAGTTTTGTAAACTTGCCACCATGTGCTTACACTGGCAGCACTGTACAAACAACTCAGTAAGGTTTCACAACCTTGGTATATCAATGTCTCACAGTTGTGTTCATGTTGACACATGGTGGTATCTTGCTGAGTGGTGTTCATCATTTTGGTTATTTTCATGTACCATCATGAGAATGTTGGAACTTGAATTAAAGCAACAAACAAATATTTATAAATTTCTTGTTAAACTTGGCAGGAGAGGAAATAAAATAAGAGACATGTAGTACAAGTTTATGGGAATAATACCATGAAGAAAATAGCACTGTACAAATGAACTAAATCTTTTTCTGAGAGGAGAGAAAGTATGACTGGTGAAGAGAAATCAGGACATTCAGTAATGAGCAGAACATAGAAAACATTGCAAAAATCCATGAAAGTGTGCATAAAAATTGTTGCTGACTGTGAGAAGCATAGAAAACCAAGTAAATATCAATAGAGAAACAGGAAAATCTTAACTGAAAACCTTGGCATGAGAAAGGTTTGGCTCTTGCATCACAGCAATGCACCAGTTCACATAGCACTGCCTGAGAGAGTTTTTACCCAATAAACAAATAACTGTATTGGAATACCTCCCTACTCAGCTGATCTGGCACCTGGTGACTCTTTTCTTTACCCAAAGATAAAGGAAATATTGAAATGAAGATATTTTGATGACATTCAGGACATTAAAGGTAATACAATATCAGCTTTGATGGCTATTCCATAAAAAGAGTTCCAAAATTGCTTTGAAGACTGAACTAGGTACTCTCACTGATGTATAGTTTCCCAAGTAGTACTTTGAAAGAGACCATGGTGAGACTCAGCAGTGAGGTATGTAGCATTTTTTTCTAGGACGAGCTCACAAACTTACTTGTTAGATCTTATCTAAGGGCATACTCTGAAAACTAAGTCTGTCTCATAGCACAGGTTTCTAGACTCTCATTTCCAGGTTCCATGGTCAATGAATATGCCAGATTTCTTGAGTGAACATATAGAAATGTTGATGTAGAAATACAAAACTCTGTAAAGTAAATTAAAGAGGTTTATTCTGAGCTTAATATGAGTTACTGTGGCCAGGGAAACAATCTCAGAGGTCCTGAGAAAGTGTGCTTAAAGAGTTGGGCTATAGTTTGGTTTTTTACATTTTAGAGAGACAATAATTGCAGGTAAAATCATAAATCAATACATGGAAGATATGCATTGGTTCAACCCAAAAAGGAGGGGTATCTTGGAAGTGTGGGCTCACAAGTTAAAACTGGCTTGAGGATTCTTTAGGCACAATTGGCTGAGAGAGTTAAGCTTTGTGTAAAAACTTGGAATGAGTAGAAGGAATGTTTCAGTTATGATAAGGGGTCTGCTATCATGTGATAGCATACTAGTAAAAATGGCCTGTTTAAGTAGATATTGTGGATTGTGAAGTATGATTTAAGGTTGCCTTGCCCTCCCTCAGGTCTTGTTTATAATTTGGTATCTTATTACCACCACGAGTCTGTTTTATGTGTGTTATGATCCATGTTTTAACATCAATGCTGGTCAGTGTTGTGTCTAAACTCCAAAAGGAAGGGAGGATAATGGGCTGTGTCTAACCTCCCTTCCCATCATGGCCAGAAACTCTGTTTTAAGATTTTTCCCTTGGCCAAGAAGCAGCCTGCTCAGTCAGAGGGAGAATTAGAATTATATTTTTAGTTTACAGACATAGTCTATGAAAATGTATAAGAACTGATTTTGTAGCATAGACTTGCTCATTGACTCTTCCTAGCAACTGATGAAGACATATTCTTAAAAAAAAAAAATAGTTGACAGTAGGTGCAGATAAGTTAAATAAGGCAATTGAGGTATAGACAAGTTACGTAACTTGTTCATGGTGCCGCATCTTCCATGTATAAGCAGTGGAATTATAATTCCACCACTGAAAGCCCAGCTCCAGGTTTACATTTAACCATAAAGCTTGACAGCCTCTCAGTAGCCCTTTCATACTGGATACCACTATAATATATCTTCATTTTATATTCAGTAAGTACAACAAATGAGTAATCAGATTAATTTTGCACTCTTTTTGGAGAAAAAAAAATATTACATATTTTTTTGTAAATACGTTTTACAAAACCTATCCTCTAGGCAGGTATATGTCTGTGACTCATATACCAAGGATGGCAGGTTCTAACCTGGCCCCAGCCAAACTGCAACAACAAAAAAATAGCCAGACACTGTGGCGAGTGCCTGTAGTCCCAGCTACTCGGGAGGCTGAGGCAAGAGAATCACCTAAGCCCAAGAGTTAGAGGTTGCTGTGAGCTGTAATACCACAGCACTCTACCAAGGGCAACAAAGTGAGACTCTATCTTTAAAAAACCCTAGCCTCTGTGTCTGCAAAATTATGTTGTGAAAGTAAGAAACTTTATGTGTGAGGTCAGGTGTTAAGTCTTCTTTAAACTTACCTTTTATGCCTTTGTGGGGAGTTGGAAAACTACACCATACCCCAAATATGGCACTTTCACATGCTGAAATAAAGAAAAGGCCTCAAGGTTTCTCTGACCTTCTCTTCTCCTCTCCTGTCCTTTGCATCTCCAGTGAAGGACAGGATAAGCCTGTTTTTAAACTTTCTTATCTACCTAGAACTGGACCACAACAGAGGTATCCAACTGCCTTTGGTCTTCTCTCTGAAATTTTATTAAGCAGAGAAAATTTAAAATCATATTACAGAAGAAGAGACTGAAAATTAAACACCATACCCAGAGTCTAGACAAACTTTGTCCCCCACCCTATCATATCACCTCCAGTCAGATTTAGCTTATAAAGAAAATTATTTACAAACTACAATCTGTCCCTGGGGCCCCTTCAATTCTCTGAAAAATTATTTACCACCTCTTTGAATTACTTATATTCCCCTCATCTTCTTCTTCTCTATGAAGAAAGGTATATAGCATTTTGAACCTGTTGGCTCACTCACTTTCCTTTCCTTTTCCTCTGTGTACCTTAATAAATTTGTATCCCTTTTCTACCAAGACCACCTTTACAAAGAAATAATGGGGTGCAAGGTGAGAACTGGGGTAAGGAGTGAGTTTAAAAATAAGTCACAGACACAGCTAAAAATAATGAGTCACCATTGTCCCCCTGTCTGCTAGTCTGAGTCACATGGTTGGTGGTCATAAAGATTCCTAGCTTTCTCCTTGGATAACATCACTTTTTTGAAACCTGGTGTTAGTTGCAGAGCTATCGTCCAGGTGGATTGGCTGGTCTACTAGACTGGTGGCCCACTCCAAGGAACTGACTCTACTTTTCTTGTAACCCTCACCTAAGAATCTGGTCCTACATTCTGGTGGATTGGCTGACCTCCCCAGGTGGGTGGGGTGGCACGTCAAGGGACTGATGGTTCCACCCCGAATCCAGCCATTAGCAGACTATAATTTCCTAATCCTTTACCCACCAAACTGTCTTTAAAAACTCTATCTCCCAAATTCTCAGGGAGGTGGAATTTAAGAAATTCCTCCTATCTCCCCACTTAGTGCTATGCAGGATAAACTCTCTGCTGTAAACCCTGCTGTCTCTGAGTATTGGCTTCCTCTTGAGCAGTGGTCAATAAACCCGGCTGGGCAGCAACACTGTTAATCTGTCTATTATCAGTTCATTTCAGTGAACCTCCAGGGAAACTTTCTCTTTGCCCCTAGATAGACCACATGATATTGGAGTTGAGTTCTATTCTCTGCTGGCTCTCAGTTTTACTTTCATCATAACCCTGTAGGAGTGTGTTTGGTCCTAAATTCAATCAAGGTGCTCAATAGAAAGCAAAAATAGCAGTGTGGTCACCTGAAAATAAAAAATGTGTTATATTTACCTTCATAGAGGGGAAAAAAGGGGAATTCATTACAATGCAACTACATTAATATTCTACTTTGAAAAGTACTATTAAGACATAGACTCCTCACCTTTCATTAAGATTACTAATATGTGGTTCCTGTGTTTACAGAGCTTACCAGTTTGATATGTGAATAAAGTAATATTAACACCAATCCTCTAAATGATATTTGCTCTGTGGCTCCACCTGTTAACCCAGCAGGAAATGTGCCCAAACATTACCATTCTTTCTCCCTTCCTGTATTTCTAGGGATTTCATGATGGTAGTAGGACCTGACAGATTAAACTGTCTTGGTGATGACAGGGGAAAATCGGGTGTTATCTAAATCATGGCATGGATATATAAAATAGCATTGAATACACACAGAACTACAAATAGTTCAAGATTGAGAGAGAGGGAGTATATAGCTCAGCCCAGTGGATTGTCCTTTGAATAATAATAAAATTCTATAGATGCCATTTGGGCATATAAAACTGCTTTAATAGCAAAGAATATAAAAATTATAGTGATTATTAAATAAAGCAAGAAATAAACAAGCAAACAAGAAAGGATCATCAGAAGGAAATACGGCTTCCCTGAGACACCAGGTACCCTCAGAACAGGATGGTAGAACTTTAAACATTAGAGCTGTGTAGAGGAACAGGTCTGGATGTAAGAGCTCGTTCTGCTGTTTTCATAGGATTGCTCGTATTCATTTTTCTACCTCTTTCTCCCATCCCAAACGCTTCAACTACCTCAGCTTCCCCAAGTCTCGAAAATCATGTCTGCCTGTTCCTTTTCTGGTGAGAAATAAGATTGTAACTTTGTGGTGAGCGTTGTTCATGTTTGGCTAGGTGAAGTCAAGGTCAGTTTCTAGACATAATAGCCTTCAGCAGCCCAGAATTCAGACTTAAAAACTGAAGTCTATACCTAATCCTCCTCTAATCAGAAATTCTGTATTCACACAGGAATAATTCAGCAGATAGAACATGGCTTACAAATCAAGTAAACTTGAATAAATATTGAACTACCCCAAGAGAGGAAGAAATTATTTAAATCAAATAACACTGAACATATTACCTCACCTTGACAACTGAATCATTTTCCCTTTTCAACTTTGTGGGAAATCACTCACCAATCAATTTACTCAAATTTGCAAGTTTGGCATCTTTGAGAGACAATCCTCCATGATATTTTTTATTATTTTTTTTAATTGACAAATCGTAAGTGTATATAGAATCTAGAGAATTCCAAACTCTTCAAAGCAGAGAGCAGAATGATGGTTACCAGAGGCTTAACATTGGGAAGGGAGCAAATGGGGAGCTGTTGGTGAGAGGATACACCATTTCAGTTAGACAGGGGGGATTATGGCACAGTGGGGTTAAGTACAGTCAACAACAATCATCTCAGTCCATTTCTCTTGTTCATACCAGAATACATGAAACTAGGTAATTTATATGAAATGAAATTTATTTTCTATAGTTCTGGCGGCTGGAAAGTCCAAGGTGTGACAGCCACATCTAGTGATATCCTCCTTACTATGAACACTCTGTAGAGTCCCAAAACAGGGCATTACATGAAGAGGGTGTGGGTGTGCTGGCTCAGGTCTCTCCTCCTCATCTTATGACAACCCATTAATCCAACACACCCTTAATCCATTAATCCAAAAATGGATGGATCCATTTATCAAGGCAAAGACTTCATGATCTGGTCACCTCTTAAAGGTCCTACCTCCCCACACTTCCACAATGGGGATTAAATTTCAATGCAAGTTTTAAAGGAGACAAATATTCAAAACATAGCAGCAAGGCATTGCATATTGCAAAATAACAAAGAGAATAAATTTCAAATATATTTCTGGTACTTTTTTTAATTTTTTCACAATTTGTATGAGCTTTCATTCAGAAGTATCCCGTAATGATGGAGAGCAGCGTAAGATGAGAGAAATAGTATCTCCCTCTGGGGCAGAGGATAGATTTGTTTCCTGATCAAAATAATTAAGATAATGCCTGCCTCTAGCAAAAGGTGGGTGACTTTGCTAGCAGCTCCTTCAAAGGATTAGAGTTTCCTGATCTCCAGGTTCCTCAACTGTGGCACAAACACACTGTGGGCAGCATTCATGGGGGCCTACCTCCACATCGCCCCCGCCCTTCCCAGTCAAGTGGAAACTGTGCAAACATGGAGCTTAGGCTGGGTTGAGCTGCACCATGAGCAACAACATCCTTTGTTCCTGACCCAGGAGTCTGTGCCTTTGGTCAGCAACTATAAAACTGTGTCACGTTAACTTGCTAGCTTATAAACAGGGTAAAATCTCAGCTTCCTCAAAGTTCTCAATAGGCTTTTCTCTAATACAATTAATATCTGTCTTCTGTAATTGTTATCACAGGTGTCTTATGGATAAAATAAGTTCCAATTTAAACATTCTTTTCAATTTGTCCCCACTTATTTTGGAGACGTTTCTTTCCACACTTGCATTTTTATGCCTTCAAGTACTTCCCCAAAGTGTCCTTATTTGTGGCAATGATGGGATGCTATAGGCTTATGTAGAATATTTCTGTCCTAAATATAGAATCATCTATTCTCTAAAAAGCACTAATATTATTTAAAGAAGAGTATTGAAAATCACAACTTGAACACCAGAGTAGGCATAATCATTCTATGGCATAGCACAAAAATTAAACTACTTTGTCTGAAGTTCATAAATTCATGCTTTAAAAAAATGCCTTGGTTTGGAATGAGAATTATGAATTTATATATTTTCTCTTCTCACTAACTTTGATGCTACACGTTGTCAAACTTTTTTTTTCTTTAAGGTCTTCGGATTGGCTTTGAAGTGCACAAATCCTGACAACATCTCACACTGGAATCTCCAAGAATAAAAGAAATCTTCAACTTCCATATTTTATTCACGGATCAATTTTAAGCAATACAGAGCCTCTTGCTAAAAATGTCGATGGCAATTAAGTGCTTCCAAAATCCTTCTAAGAGCTGAAGGAGTTGATTCTAGGATACACTTCCAAGAATAACTAGAACACATCACAGAACTGCTGTGCCAAGAAAATAGCTCTTCAAGTACAGTAGTGGTCGTAGTCTGAATGTCCCCTCCCAAAATCGTGTTGACATTTAATTGCTATTATAACAACATTGAGAGGTGGGCCATTTAGGAGGTGATAAAGCCAGGAAGCTTCCACTCTCATGAATAGATTAATGTAACTAACATACGAGTATATTATTATCATAGGAATAGGTTCACAATTGAAAAAGGTAAATCTTATTAATTTCCTCTCTGCCCCATATGTGTATTTGCCTGTCTGCCATGCTACGATGCAGATGCAGTACTAAGTCCCTCCCCAGATGCCAACGCTGATGACTTCTTAGACTCTGGAAGTGTGAGAAATAAATCTTTTCATTATAAGTAACCCATTCTGCCATTCCGTTATAGGTAGACTTGCCAAGGAAACGGAAAACCATTATTTCCAACTGTTGCCTTCATAAACACTTGACCTCAGCTGTGACCTGGAGATCAGGATTCCATAGCTAGAACTGTTTCCTGATGGAAAACCTGGTCTTAACTGAAAAAGAGGGCTTGAGAAAGCACTAACAGAACTAATATCCTATCTTACCTTCAGTCTGGGGGTCAAGAAGCCATTGCTATAGCTGATGTCTCCAGAGCAATATACCACCAGCTCAGTCTGCAGCAAATACCTAAGACGACACTGTCACCCTACATAAAAGTTACAGATTCAGTTCCTGGACCAATACATCTGATTCGCAAACACTAAAACCATTTCCAAGAACAAAGCTTTAAGCTAACCTTAATGGGAAAGTGTGGACTGCAGCCTTTTTACAAACAAGAAGCTCAGTAGAACATGGGAATACATAAGCTGACACCCCCATTGGGCCCTTCAAAAGTCAAGGTAAAGCCCACGGGTGGCTAATTGTACTCCTAATCGAGAAGAAAGGAGTATAAAGTGTCCAGTGAGGGGAATGTCTACATGACTACCCCTGTACGGGGAAATTAGCAGTGCTAGTAGCTGAGACCATCAGCTTGTAGCTTAGGCTAGAGAAACTGAGATGTCTGTCTGAGGAGCTGAGACTTGCTCTCCCCAAACTCTCTCCTGCTTGCACTGTTATCTGGTCACCTCAGATGCTGCATTACCCTCTGTCCCTGTTTACACTCTACTTAACCTTCCTGGGACCTGTAATCTCCCCTCTCTCATTCTTAACCTTGACTGCTGACTACTGACTGCTGTGCATTCTTGCATGTATATTCTGTTATGCGCCCAATAAAAAGATTCTGGGAAGCAGGACAGGCTGCTGCATTGTTTTCAGGCTGCCACCAGGCCCATGAAACAGTGTATGCCCTTACAGGATTGCAGGTTTTATGAACTAAGTTTGGTGTGAATTTCATGATTTCCTCAGCACCGTCTCCCTTGCTAACCACTGCCCCAGGTTGGGGTCCCCTAGACACCCGACAGTAGAATGTGATTGAAAAGATGTTGAGTGAGTCTCTATATGTTATATACCATGATTCTTCTCTCAATATAATTCTTCCCATTTTTAGCTTTTAACAATAGCAATACATCCATTGTTTAAACTTTTCTTCTTCCAATTTAAGTCCAGGATCATCAGAGTGACTAACAAATGGCAATCAGCTCCCTTTTACTTCTCCAGTTGTCCTTTCCTGGTGCCTCCCCACATACATTATTTTCTCCAGTCATTCTAGCCTCCTGGTAGTTCCTTCAATATGACAGGCCCACTCCCACCTCAGACCCCTGCTGCCCAATCCCCCTACCTGTGATGTCATTTCCTGATATTTGCATGATTCCTTCACTCAGGCCCTTCAATATGTGGTACTTCAAATGCCACCAAATCAGTGAGGTTTTTTCTGATCAACTTCCTTAACTTGAATTCTCTTCAACCTCCCTCCCTCTGGAATTCCAATTCCTCCTTTTCTACTTTATGTAGAGCTCAGCAATATGCTATTACTATGTATTTTCCTTATTTATAGAATTTATTGTCTTTCCCCACTAGGATATAGAGCCATGAACCTAATATTTACATTTTGTTAACTGTAATAACTCAGTGCCTAGAACTGTACCTGGCAATAGTAGGTGGTCAATAAGAAAATATTAACAAATGAGTAAATAAGGGAATAAACAATAACTGTTCCCACCTAACATAATGCATGTATACAAATAAAAATGCAACTATTCCCTCCATTAGGGAAATGTAGTATCTTGTCACTGATTGTATTCTTCCCTGGTGCTGTTCTTTGCTTCTTTGTCTCAGTCATCATTTTATCTCAATATATTTGGAGTGATTAATTAAATAATGAAAGTAACTACCACCAAGACACCTTATGTAAAATATGAAGAATAAAATATGGGAAAAAAAGGAATCTGATTAATACTCATAAATACATATACTATATCAAGGAGAAAGAGATATGTTATTCAGTCTGGTCTTTGCAACTGGACACAGACTGTACTTAATATTTAGAACTTCATTCTGCTACCTATTGGATGTTTCCTTTAACCTCAGTCAGCTGACCAAGGTTTGTTATATGAAGTTTGATCCTATCCTTCATTACTGAGGTGTCTGAATCCTAAAGGTCTATGTGGTTGCTGCACCTTTAATTAAATTTTACCATCTCAATCTTTGTAGATTTCAAGATAATTCCCTGGATTTTGTCCATATGCTTCCATATTCTTTATGTAACAGCCACCCTATGTCCCCTTGATAAACCATATTAATCACTCTATCAATAGAGTATCATTTTCTATATATTAGATCAGTGCAAGAGGAGGTGAAAAAAAGCAAATGGCCATCTCAATATCCCAGCTCAGTGGAATCCTTGTTATTTCCCCTGGTAGAAGCATTTGTCCCCTGGAACTAAGATGCATCAAGGTCTTAAGAGGAATAAGTATTTTTCAAGTTAGTAATTAAGTGTAATAGTGAAAGGTATCATTCCCACTGCTACCCCCCTTTGTTCCCAGATCCATTTATTATGGTTTTAGAAGACTAAGTATTTTGTCTTAGGTCAGAAGATATAACATGATTCTAGAGAATAAGATTGTAACTGAGCAAAGCATTTTTCAATAGATTTCAATGTCTTCAATAAGTTAATATGTTTTCAAAGATCATAATTGATACATGGTAAGATAAATTAATATTATGGAAAGCCTGGTATCTCTTTTTATTTTTTCCCATACAATGATTTTCTTAAATAGAAGTAATACCGCATGGGACACCATAATGGTGAAAACTGCTCAGTAAATTTAACAGTGATGTTGCTGGAAAAAAGGACAGCAAGTTCCACAAGGCAGGAGCAGCAAATCCATTTCATGAACCATCTTCCTCCATCATATGCTGATAGGCAATTTTACTTGGGGGTCTCAGATACTTATTGAGAAGTGCCAGCACAAGAGAAATGAGTGTCTTGAGAATTTAAGCAGGTTTATCATGTAATTTATTTGTATCTCTAGGACCACCTTGAGCACAATTTCACTTGTAGTTCTACCACTTGATGATGAAAATTTGTTGGTATTGCCAATTCTATACCCTGACGGACCATACAATATTCCATTCAATCAAGGTAATCATTTGATGTTCTCTACCAGGTATTCAAAGTAGGCCAAATCTGATTCATAGATCAGCAAAACAGTAATTTGCCAAAGGAGTCATGGCTTTGCCTCAAAACCCTAAAAGACTATCTAGTGATTCTACTACAGAAATTTGTTAGATGCTCCAAACAGCATTCCAGTAAGCCAAAGATACTTTGAGCATGACTGGATGTGCTGTCTCATCAGAGCCACAAGATTGAGACAATTGCATTCCTGCCTGGAGCAATTTGTGGCTCTTCTCTTGCTCTTAGACTCAATCAAAACTAATAGCATTGCAGACTGGAGAAGCAAACAAAATGTCATTCATATTACTTTCAAGATTCTCAGCTAGCATTGTATTCCTTTTGCTTTGGTGGGAGATGTAAGTGCAGAAAAATTTTTAAGTGATATCCTAATGTCCTCAGACTCATAACCTCTAGAATTATCACTGAGATTGTAAGCTTCTGAATTTTTGTAGGGTCTTTCTCCCATCTTCTGCTATGTATGTATTTTAACAAACATCTAAGTGTTTGCTGTTTCCTATAAATTAGGTCTTGTAAGCATGATTCCATCCACATAGTGAAGCAAACTGATGCTCTGTTGAATAGAGGGACAATCATGTCCCTTCATGGACGAATTATGGCATGAAGACAGAGAGGTGAAGTAGAAGAGAATTAAGATAGTAAAAGTATATTGCAGTCCCTGCTTGGTGAAAGCATGTTACTCTGGAATCCTCAGTTTATTCATAGAAAGAAAAATAGCATATTTCAGTTGCTGTGTATCAAGTACCAGGTTCTGTGTTTACTCACCTCAAGAATGAGACCATATCTGGAACAACAGCTGCCAGTCACTAAATTTAAAATAATCCACTGGATATGCCTAACTGACATGTCAAATATGCATGTAATCACTAAATATAAACAAATGGCACAAACTGGAAAAAAATGTATTTGTGCTGTTAAAAGTCAGAATACTTGTTATCCTTAAGAGGATAATGACTGGAAGAGATGAATGTCTCTTTTGATGAGCATATTTAAAAACTGGAATCTTCTCATCTCTCAACCCATTCTCCATGGCCCTTCTAATCCCTTACTCTGTTTTCATTATGTCTGTTATTATGTTTATTATTTATGATCTCCTTGCCTCAGTAGAAGTTCAATGGGGGCAGAAATCTTACTGTATTTGAGCCCAAAATATACTAAGAATCTAGACAATTCCTAGCCTATAATAAACATTCCATAAATTTTGGTCAAATAAATATCTAATTTTCATTCTTGTAAAAATTATATGCTTTTTCTCTACTGAAATTTTAAAGTGTTTTTTTAGTTATGCTATACTCAGTTGTGAATTTTTCTTACCTATTCTTTTGCACATTCTCACATCTTACATTTTTTAGTTCTGA
This sequence comes from Galagoides demidoff, assembly GCA_963574575.1. NCBI lineage: Eukaryota > Metazoa > Chordata > Mammalia > Primates > Galagidae > Galagoides > Galagoides demidoff. The sequence continues at coordinate 15,234 of CAUYQV010042200.1, forward strand.
AAAACACTTTAGCATAATTTTCCAAATGTTGCTTCCTCTCCAAATCAATTTTTCTTATTTTGACAAGTATAATAGGTTTTATGTCTAATATTTCCAGTTCTTCATAACTACCTGTTCTTGTTTTTGTTTGTAATAGTGCCCTGATTCCTCAGATGACATATTATAGTTTTAGTCTTCCTTCTCATGTGTGTCCCATTAGGAGTGCTTCCTTTGCTGTATTTTTCTAATAGTATGTCTAGATACCTCATGATTTTTATTTACTGTAAGCTTCTTTTTATTTTCTGAAAATTTTTAAAATATCATCCTTTGGGACATTACAGTTTTATACCAGTTTTTCTGTTCTCTTTTCTTATGTTTTTCCTAGAATGTACAGGGGTTCTTTATATGAAAACGAGGGTCAGCAGCCTGTGATTATTGTCACTCTTTGGATGAAAAGTTAAAATTAGTCTTCCAAACTCTTTGTTGTTTCTGGAAAGCTATTTGGTTCTCACTGCTACAGATAACCAGGTACCCTCCAACCCTCCACCACAAGAAATAATACATATTTTTGTACATAACTCCTTACAGAACTGTGTGGGAATTTTCTTGTGTTTGTATGTAAAATAGTATTTTTGAATCAAAGTATGTGTGTGTATATTCTATTTACTTTGATGAAATATAATGGGATTATTCTCTGGAGTAAGCCTCTACACAGTAGTGAGAGAGGATATTTGGGAAAAGTAAGGTCTGAAAGAACAAAAGGCTTTTCACAGGAGCCCAAGGACACTCTTTCAAAGTCCTTCCTGTGGTGACTCAGCTCTTAGGAATGTGTAGAAATTTAACTTCTTGAGACCTTGAAACTATCACTTCTGCTTCTGTAAATCTGGTGCCTGCCTTCTCAAGCAGGCAATTTTCCTACACGTGTTTTAAAATCTCTAATGAGGGGCAATATGGTTATTCCTTTGTCTGTCAGCTTATAAAAGGACAGGGACAGAGTTGATCAGGTAGCTCAGTCATTTTGAATTCTAGTTGACCATGGTTCCCCCATAAAGCTCATCCTCTTTCAAGCACAGGTGTTCAGGTGATTTTTTCTCTCCATTGGGCCTCAGTTTCCTATAGTACCAGAGAGTGCTTTTGTCTGCATATTCCTACTAAAATTGGGCAGTAACCAGTGTTTTGAATCTTGCATGTCTCATAACTATTAAGTTATAAATCTTCATTTTTTTTTCATTTATTTGAATAGTAATGATGCTAGGCATCCTACTATACTCACAATATTTCATGACTATGAAAATCTAGTGTTTTTTTTTTTTGTTTGTTTGTTTTTGCCTTATGCATTCCAAAGACTGAGAAGTTTCAGATGTAAGGACAGAGCTAGGAGGGAAACTTAAGAACAATAAGAGACTTGCATTTTTGTGACAATTAAGGATCAGAGGTTGTCTGTGAAGTATGATAAAATTATCACCCTGAAGAGTCTGCATAAAACTATACTGCCCAGTTCACACAATGATGTTTGTGTAGTGTTTAAAAATATAGCAAAGATAATTTTCTTGCTCTTGATCCTATCAAACTTTTAAAATTTAAAAAAATCATTGAAATTATATTAAGAAAAATAACATTTAGTGTCCCGGTTATGGATAAATAGGAAGGCTATAGAAAAGAAAAAGAAGGTAAATTTGTCTTTACAGAGTCAGGGCAAATATTATGTATTGATCAAATATTCACAATACAATGGAGCCTCCCCCACCCCACCCCCCATTTAAGGATATAAACTAGTGCAAGGAAAAGTAGGAACAAATGTTAGATGTGAAAAGATGAAAAGGTGCCATGAAAAACCAGGGTCAAGTAGAGTTAAGAGCAGAGATTTATCAAGAGTATCTGCATGCAGATGGGCTGCCACCAAAAACAGAAAAGGGCAATTCAGGAGGTGGCAGGCCTGTCAGGACATAGTTCAAAGGTCATCTGATAGAGGCCTTGTAAAGGTGGGAGAGCCCTCTGCTGGAGATCAATGTTTGCTTAAGCAATGTCCAGGCTCACTGGAGCCAGAGAAAGACCAACATTCCAGCCTGTTGGGCATCAAGGCAGGACTTGAGGGCTTAGAGTCCTTTTTACATTCTTCCACACATTGTCCCAGGACCTACAGGAAAGCTTAGAAGAAATATCCCAGAGCCATTTAAACTCATTGGGGCTGTTAGCCAAGGTGGAAAGTCCAAACTCCACAACCTTCTGAGAAAATGCCCTGCAGTATTCCAGAGACATGGGACTTTAACCATTTCCACCTCCAGACCTGCAGGTTGGCCATTGTTCTGTGGTGTGATCCTTAGCTGATTTCTTTCAATTTCTTGGCCCAATTCCTCTAAATGGAGACACTAAAATGGCCACACTTATTTTGAAGGGGTATCTAAGGTTTGAGGATCCCTTTCCCACAGCGAGAAGTATAATTATAAGCAGCTCTGGCACCATGAGTTTTGGAGTCTTTAAAAAGATCCAAGGAATATTTCATTTCCTGCCCAAGTGCTTATAGGGAACACGGGAAACTTTCCCTTTTCCCCATAAGTTCACTGAAAGATCAACTCACAATTAAGGCAGATAAATAAGAGAAAAGATTTATTTTCAAATACCATGCACTTGGGGAGAATCACAAGAGTGATTACCCAATATTTCAATGAAACTCAGATATTTTTATACCTGTCTATGAAGGGGAGGGGAAATGTGGTGTACAGGTAAGTCTGTTTAGGAATGACAAATAGTGCCAAAGAAAACAAATGGATGAGGGAGACAGATTGACTTATAAATATTTCTCTTTGAAATTAAGTTAACCTGAGAGGCAGGTATTGTGTTTAAAATAATTTTGGACCAAGTCTGCTTGCATTCTTGATTTTCTTTTCTGCCACATACCAAGATAACTGGGAGTGGAGGGGAAGTCAGTTACTCCCTTTGATCTTTTAACAGGTCTGACTAGAAGAAGGAAAGCCCCTTTCAGTGTTTTTAGTTTGTTTTTTTTTAATCTCAAATAGTCTTTAATTCCAAATATTCTTTATACCAAGGAGTCCTATTTGGGGGGTAAATTTCTTTAGCTCTTTCACACTAAACAAACTAAGTTATAAAGGAAAATAATTATTTGTAAAAGAACCCAATACATCAATTGACAATGAGATAGGATACTCGAGAAGGGTGAAGTCTGGGAGAACAGGTCTTCTCAAGGAGACCACAAGGATACACCTGCAAGGTCCTCTCCATGGTGACTCAGCTCTTGGGAATTTATAAACTTAACTTCCTGAAACTTGGACATTTCTAAGTTCTATGAAATCCTATAGTTCTGTAGGAGCTGAAATAGCATCTCCTGCTTGATTCAAACTGGTCAATGAGAAGGGTACCTGTGGGGTGGAACTTTTTCACTGTCAATAAAAAGGGAAAGACCAAACCAGTCAGGGAATGCAGCCATTTGGAATTCTTCTACGCCGTAAGGTCCCAGCTGTTGAATAAAGCCCCTCCTCTTATAAACGTGGTATTTGGGTGCTCTTTCTCTCCATTGGGTCTTATTTTCCTGCAACAACAAGACTGATGGAGAAGGTGACCTATATCTGTGGGCAAATGGTCTCACTAATACTGAATCCCCAAATTAGATGGATATCACTTCCCAAGCACAGAAAACGTCTCTCCACTGGGAAACTTAGGGCATAGAAGATGTTGGGCTAATATGCACAATCAGAGGGCAGCCACACTTCCAAAGAAGGGAAGAAGAGTCTGGACTATTCTGACCCTCCTTCTCCTTCCAAAATCTAGCAGTCACATAACTTACTTCAAGGCTCCAAATGAAATGAACAAAGCAATGGATGGAGCCCATGAGCTAACAGAGTCAACTTTCCTTGGAAGGTAGTCAGAAAGAACATCCTACTCCCATCACCCAATTTTTCATTTTCTTTCTTTATCGGACTCACCCATTAAGTCTGTCATGTGCAAAGCCTGGGACTTCCCCTAGGACATGACAGCAAACTGAGCCCAAACTGATCTCCAGTACCTAGTATCAACCATGGTTTTGGGGGGTGCTTTCCTAGGACTGCTAGTGGGCTGCACAAATTTTTCCCAAAAGCCTCTGAAATGGGTATGAACAGAAAATTAACTTCTAAGTCATTGTGTGCCCAAGGCCAAAAGTTCACCCTCCAGTCTGAGAGATGGGAATCTCACCCCAAATTATGCACAGCAATATTATCCATCATAATTTATTCAAGGTTCTGCCATGAAATCAATGACAACAATAAATCACTCTAAAAATAAATGCTCAGTATTACAGAGGTATCTCAAATTTGCAAGTAAATTAATCCTACCATAAAATTCTCAGGAGGGTTTTAAAGTTCAAAAATAAATTTCATTTGCAAGTTAAAGTCAACAGATACTTAAAAGCCAAAGGAATTAAAATTAGAAATCAAATTTTCTTGGCCTTGTGAGATGAAGTTCAAATGAATTATATGCACATTTCCTACTTCTCAGATTTTAATTCTACTCAGTTTCTCAGATATGTTTCTGATGTCTTGATGGAACTGGACTGTCTCTGATCAGATCTCTAAGGTTACGTCCATTCAATGTCACATCTCGCAAGAAGCTCACTCTTACAAAAAGAAGTTAATGAGAAAGAAGAAATTGTCACAGCAGTGACCCATATTCATGAAATTTAGAGAATGACCCATTCTTCAGACCCTAAAATAGTATATCCCACACTAGATACTACTGCTAACACCTAACACCTGAACTAACCTCAAACCAAGGCATAGGGCCGTGTTTCAAATACAGGAGACATAGCGAATGAATGGTCAGTCTGTGCCAGTTGTCCAGAACGCATGACTGCAAACATAAAGTGATTTTGGAAAAATATTTCAGGAAAATAGTTTATGTTTGACATGATGAATTTGTCATATCTGGAGAAAAAACATTCTCTTCGCTCTTTCAGAGAAGGACGTTTGAGAAATTGCTCCCTCCTTGCAAAGTTTAGCAATTTGCAATGGTAGCAAATCCTCAGAACAATCCTATAAAGTCATCACAAGTATTTCCCCCATTTTGTAAGTCAGAAGTTTAAGATTATAGAAACTGAGTAATCCAAAGGAGCAGAGTGGAAATTCCAACCCTTCTGCCTTACTCTGCAGCCTAAGATCTACATCATTGTGTTATATTACCTGCAAGAAGAGAAATAAACTACCGTAAGGAAGCAGTCCTCATTTCTCATGAGATAAAAATTTTCACTTTGAGCAACCCAAGTCTGTTTCTCTTGAAGAGGCCAGCTGGTATCATGGAAATATTTTGACCTGGATTTAAAATTACTCAGTCTTTATAAATCAAATAAAGCTATTCAAAGTAGTCATGCATGCTCACCTATATAGAAGCTCACCTTCTGTAAGCTATATTTTATGCATGCAGCAGTGGCTGTTCAAAGAGTTGCCAATAAATTCTCCCTGGCTTGCATCGGGAGAAACCAGAAAATCATTCAATTATTCATTTAGTAAATATTTTTGCATTCCTACAGACGCTACCATCTCTAGATCATATATAAACACCTCAGAGATGGAGAGGAAACAAACACGTAACTATAATAATGGCTCCGGTATCATAATCAGGATAAAATGTTATGAAAATAGAGAAGGATAAAGTTCCCTCTAAAAGGGAAAGAGCAGGGAGTTTTCATAAAGAAGCAGCATTTTAGCCGAGCCCTACAGACAGAGTGTATCAATAAACATACAGAAATGGTATTATGACTGTTGCCTTCCTTAGCCAGAGAAATCTGAAGCACCAGCTATTGAAGCTGAAATTAAATGTTGTTTGTTTTCCTGCAACAGGCTTTTATGTTACAAACGGTACTTTTGAAAGACTTCTTAAGCACACAGGAAATCAGAGAGTTGTGAGGGCATTAGAAGATAAGAATCAGGTACTGGTAATAGAGAAGCTTTGCTTTACCATTCATGTTTAAATGCTACAGTGACCCCAGGGTTCATTAGCAATGGTCCTTCCTTTTAAAAAGTTAATTGGGTCAGAAACATTTTCTTCCTATTTCCACAGAGTTCCTGGTTACAGAATAGGACTTGGGCCACTGTGTTTCTTGGCTTTTTGTTCTGTTTTCCGCCCTCCCTTATCATGAAGGTCATGTCCATCCTACATCCACCTCCTTGTTCAATTCTTTTCTCTGACTTTCTACTTCTTTCTCATTTGCTTCTTTTTTCCCTTTTTTTTCTCCTTGTTTTCTCCTTATCTGTCATCATTCCCTGTTGCCCTTGTGCCCTGGTGATAAAATAATGTCCAGTCTTAAAACCAGAACAAAAAAATGCAGTGAGCCCAAGTACTGCCTAAAGATTTTATTTCTTATAGCCCAGAACTTAATCTTCAGATGTAACATCAGCTCTTTAAACTGTTTATCTGAATGAAAAGGATAAAATAGACCTATGCATTTTTAACTTCTACCTAGATCTGAGGATTAGCCAAAGCCTTGTGTTTACACAGCATTAGAACTGCTTCTAAAACAAGGCATTTTCCCACTGCCTCTGGACACCAAGCCTCCAAATGAGAAAACACACTTTAATGTATTTGTGTATGCCATTTCCTTAATAATAAATTAGCAATGTCTTTTTTAAAAATGAAAGGAATCTTTGCCAAAAATAAAAAGGTTATGGAACAAATTTTATCCTTAAAAATTTCAAAGCTATAGTCTTAGTTAACCACTATTAATACTTTTAATAAAACTGGGATTTATATGCATATGCATATATTTATATAGATATATATATATAAAGTATGTATATATTTAGATATTTTTATACAATTTTATATAGTGTGTTTTAGTACCCCAAAAAATGTGTTTACCATAGAATACTTGGAAATACAGAAAACCCCCCAAACTTACCATTTTTACAAATAGAATCCTCTTTTTCTCTCATAATACTTGTATCATGCAGTCTTAATAACTTTGGCAAATAGCTTGATCATGGTAATTATGATCTTCAGTTGTAGCTGTTATTGCCAGTTGTTCATAAGAACAAGCAAATGTGATTGGTGTGTATTTGCAGCTAACTTGAACAATTATTGGAAGTTAAGTGTGTCCATAAAGATTGGAAAGTCCCAGTCACCCTATCCAACCAAGAAAATGTTCCACTCCTGAGGAAAGGGGCTAATGAAAATAAGAGTCAAGATCAAAGACATTATTGGGCCACAGAATAAGGGTTGGTGCTTTCAGTGTTCAAAAGAAATGATTAAACACATTTCAGCCCATGTGTCATACTCATATACTTTTCAAAGGTAAGAGGAGAGAAAAAGGATCCTCTTTTATTGTGTTTCTCATTCCTGATGGTTTTATGTGGCTAACCCAGTAAGAGAATCTTAAAAGTGCTCGTTTGCTTTGGGATCTTCCAATGCAATCTATTTTGGAAGACCTAGGGTTGAGCAAGCCATGTCTGCTCTGAAGTAGGCATTATGAAAAGTCTGGTTACCGCCTAACTCACTCTTCCCTCCAGTCTCCCATATCTCAGGGAATATACTGAATTGCTCGAGCCATAAATTTAGGACTCATCCTTGATTGCTTTGTTCTCTTAAATTCCAACCCTCAGAAAATTCTGTCAAGATTTATCCAGAACTTGTTCATTTCTCTCCATCTGCACATCTCCCAGGCAAGCCATTATCTCTAGCTTGTGGAATCTTCCTTGCTGGCTCCATGTTCCTACTGATACTCATCTCTAATCTATTCTCCACATTCAGCCAGGAAACAACTTTCCCTCCGGAAATCCTGGTAACTTGCACCTAAGAGATGGAATAAGAGATATTCCAGGATTTAGGGGGGGTGTCAATGATAGATTAAGTACCTACACGTATTCCTAGAGAAATGACTAACTTCTTATTTATGTACACCCTGTAGGCAGTTATCCCATGTGATCAGCCAATTAAAAAAGGTGATATGAAATTTGTCTTGGACGTTACCTGGAGTGAACAATGTCACTACTTCAGCTGTGGAAGACATTTAGGTCAGACTTAACTCACTAGCCAGAGGGACTATGAATTGCCTCTACTTCTTCTTTGCAGGCCAACATAGTCCATATAATCACAAATATGTCCTACCGTACTCGAATTAATGCTTCAGAAGTATGCCTCTGCTCCATAAGTGGAGAAACAGAGCCTGGACGATAGCATATCTGTTTACAGCATGGCTTCCTGAATATTTTAAGCACACTCTTAAGACCTACTTCTAAAAAGAGGATTTGTTTCTAAATATTACTACCCACTGACAGTACTTCTAGTCTCTTAAGAGCGCCGATGGAGACCTAGAGAGAAATGACTTTTTTTAAGCCTGCTAACACACCATTCATTCTGCAGCCCATAAATCAAGGAGTCACTTCAAATTTCAAGTCTCAACAATTTAAGAAATATCTTTTGTAAGGCTAATACAGCCACGGGTAGTGAGTGCTCTGGAACATAAATTCATAATCTTGTAGATGCCGTTAAGAATGATTGTGACTTGTGGGAGGATGTCAAAATAGCAACATAAAGTTTGAAAGAAGTTGATTCCAGTCCTCCTGGATAACTTTGAGGGCCTCAAGACTTCAGTGGAGGAAGTAACTGTGGGTGTGGTGGAAATAGCAAGAGAACTAGAGTTAGAAACGGAGCTTGAAGAGGTCACCCACTTGCTGCAAGCTCATGATAAAACTCGACTGGAGGAGCTGGGTGCAGTGGCCTCACATCTGTAATCTGAGCGCTTTGGGAGGCTGAGGCGGGTGGATTGCCTGAGCTCAGGAGTTCAAAACCAGCCTGAGCAAGAGCAAGACCCCATCTCTACTAAATATAGAAAAAATTAGCTAGGCATTGTGGCAGGCACCTGTAGTCACAGCAACTTGGGAGGCTGAGGCAAGAGGATCACTTGAGCCCAAGGGTGTGAGGTTGCTGTGAGTTATGATGACCCCATGGCACTCTACTGAGGGGAACAGATTGAGATTCTCTCTCAAAAAAGAAAAAAAATGTGAGAGTGAAGATATCTCTTTGACATACTGATTTCATTTCCTTTGCATGTATAACCCATGGAAAAGTTTCTGGGTTTTATGGTAGTTCTTTTTTTTTATTTTTAATATTTTAAGAAACCGCCATACCATTTTATACAATGGCTGTATTAATTGACATTTCCAGAAACAATGTTTGTTTCCTTTTCTCCTCAATCTCCCCCATGTTTTTTATCCTTTATCTTTTTGGTAATAGCCATTCTAACAAGTGAGGGGTCGTTGTTACAAGGCAAGACAATGTCATTGTCATTTTATTTTGTATTTCCCTGAATCTTTGGCCAGGGTTTAACTATAACTTCTCTTAGAGTCTGTGGTGTGTTGCTGTTGTTTTCTCCTTTGTAGAAGTGTTGACATTTCTGCCTAACATTTCCCAGGAAGGTGACATAGGAGAAAGCCACCTTACAAGAAAAGTAGCAAGACATATCGGAAAAGGGTAACTTTAGAGGAAGGAAAGAAGCAGAGACAGAGCAAAAATTACAATGTTTTAAGGAAAGGCAGACTCTGCCCACCCCAAGAACTCAGGGAAGATATTTGGGTTTGATTAAGTGGAAAATTTTCTTTTGAAAAATGAAAGCAGGCTCGGCGCCTGTGGCTCCATCAGCTAAGGCGCCAGCCACGTACACCTAAGGTGGAGGGTTCGAATCCCCAGCCCAGGCCCAGCAAACAACAATGATGGCTGCAACCAAAAAATGGCCAGGCGTTGTGGCGGGCGCCTGTGGTCCCAGCTACTTGGGAGGCAGAGGCAGGAGACTCGCTTGAGCCCAGGAGTTGGAGGTTACTATGAGCTGTGATGCCATGGCACTCTA
>CAUYQV010042201.1:0-49676 GCA_963574575.1 Galagoides demidoff
TATGTTAAAAGTGTTCCTAATGTTATTTAAATATATATCTTGTTTCTTGTTGTTTATGAATATTGTGATTTCTCTATTTAAAGAATTATAGTTCTTTTCCAACTTAAGGAAAAATGGATTAGTATACAAATGCGTGGAGCATTTATATGCATTTCTTTTCTTAAAATTAACTCATAGCTGTATACATTAATGCAATCATGGGGTACAATGTGCTGGTTTTATATACAATTTGAAATGCTTTCATCATACTGGTTAACATAGCCTTCATGGCATTTTCTTAGTTATTGTGTTAAGACATTTATATTCTACACCTAGTAAATTTCACATGTACCCTTGTAAGATGCACCATAGGTGTGGTCCCACCAATTACCTTCCCTCTACCCTTTCCAACATTTTTTGCTGTGGCAACATAAAACATGGTAATATTCATAAGATACCCTGAGAAAACCTGGTAAAGTTGCTTGTAGTCAGATGCAGCTGCTGGGCCCCCACATCTGAGGGCAAAGGTGAGATGCTATTGCCAACACACTTGGCAAATATTTGTGCCCAGCAACCTAATTGAAAAGTTCTGAATTAAAGCATTGGAATTTTTCAAAGGAAAGTACTTGTTTTCCAGCCTCTCAAGGTGAAATTAGTTTAAAAATATACTGAGGCTTCCTCCTTTATAAAGAATGTAGAGGAATAATTGTAAAATAGTATTGCCCTTCAAATAGTAGGGACAACTCAGGGAAGATCTCTGGAGATTTCCTTGAGACTTTTCTTTTTGTTTTACCCTTAATATCATTATTGGTAGTCATAATTTATATTTGGAATCAATATGAATGTCTCTCTGGATTTGTTACTACTTGAGATATGCCAGTAGTAAGACAGACACAAAAAGGTAACTGGGAAGCAGGAGAGCATACTTGGAAATAACTATGGTGGGAATGGTAGGAGACTACATTAGAGATGGTAAAACAAGAATTTATTCAAGAGCAATGAATCACCAACTATTTAGACAATCTTTTGACGTCCAAGAAAATTGGATGAGACCCTGAGTGTGAATCTGTTAAACCATGTGCATTTCCCAAACTGAATTCTGTAGGACATCTTTGTGAGATAATTGTTAAGTGTTGGGAAAAGAAAGAATAAGTCCCTTTATCAAATAAAATTAAGAAATTCTGAAATGACAAACTTAATACTTGATTTTTCAGAATCTTTGATATGCTGACACTCTCTGTATGTTTCTAGGAGGAAATTGTAGTACACAAACTATCTCAAACGTGTTTGGCCACATACGCTTCATTTTTCTTAAGACATCTATTAACTTCTGCAAGACATAAGGGCTTTTTGTAAGATAAGAGCAGATCTACCTACCATATTGCCTTAAGAAGTACTGTCAGGAATAATATATATCAACTTTGATGTCTACAAATGGTTTGATATCAGTACCTGTCTTTAAGCTGATTTAGTGGAAGTGGTTTTTCTTTGTTAATTATTTTTTTCTTCTTAATTCAGTATTTTTAAATGCTCACTATTATAATACAAACTTATCTGTGACATAAGCTTCTTGATTTATATTGTTGATATTCATAGATATTCAACAAGGTTATCAATCTTTCTAGAGGTTGAAATTTTTACTATTTGGGGAAAAATGATAGAAAGTTATATATGGCTTTTATAGCATTTTGATGTTGCTTTTAAATGTAACATTTAATTTTTTGTTGTTGTTGTTGTTAGAGACAGGGGTCTCACTCTTGCTGAGGCTGGTCTTGAACTCATGAGCTCAAGCAATCGACCCACCTTGGCCTCTCAGAGTGCTAGGATTATAGGCATGAGCCACCATGCCCAGTCAACACTTAATATTTTTTAATATGATTAAGAAAGTGTAGGGAATTATAAAGTACTAAAACTGATTGACTTACCTGATAAACTTTTCATAGATTGATGGTGTTTTTCTTTTTTGTATGTTATATGTTTTCTAAATGTTTTGTAAATGTTTAGTAAAAAAGGCTGTTTATTATTATATTTTGCTATATTGTATTATATAAAATATATGGTCAAAAAACTAGAAGGTAATGTGAAAAACCTAACAGTGATTATCATGGAATGATTTGTATGTGATTTTATTCTTTCTTCTATTTTTCTATTTTTTTCTATAATGAACATAGGAAAACTTTAAGAATGTATAAGTTCCCTGGATAAATAAGGATAGAATGCTTTTTAATTTTATATTTGCAAATCTTTTGTCTACATAATCAGAGTAAATATCCTAAGTTCTTTTATTTCACATAATAGTATAGAAACATTGGCTTGGTACCTATAGCTTATTGGCTAAGGCACCGGCCACATACACTGGGGCTGGCAGGTTCGAACCCAGGCTGGGCCTGCCAAACAACAATAAGAACTATAACAAAAAATAAATAAATAAAAGAAAGAAAGAAATATAGCCAGGCGTTGTGGTGGCGCCTGTAGTCCCAGCTACTTGGGAGGCTAGGCAAGATAATCTTACCCAAGATTCACTTAAGCCCAAGAGCTTGAGGTTGCTGTGAGCTGTGATACACGGCACTCTACCAAGGGTGACATAGTGAGATTCTGTCTCAAAAAAAAAAGAAGTATAGAAACATTCACAAGGAAATTAGATGAAGCTTATACTTAGCTCAGTTAACATCTCCAGCTTTTCCTCTTTTATTTTTAAATTTTTGTTGAAATTATTTCACATTTCCTAATCAAGATTTTTAATTCATCTAATCTTTTTTTTTAAGAGACAGAGTCTCACTTTATTGCCCTCGGTAGAGTGCCCTGGCATCACACAGTTCACAGCAACCTTCAAATCCTGGGCTTAGGTGATTCTCTTGCCTCAGCCTCCCAAATAGCTGGCACTACAGGCGCCTGCCACAATGCCCGGCTATTTTTTTGTTGCAGTTTGTCTGGGGCTGGGTTTGAACCCATGACCGTATATGGGGCCGGCACCCTACCCACTAAGCCACAGGCACTGCCCCCATCTAATCTGCTTTTATTTGTATCAACAAACCATTTCATCAGAAAATTTCTTTTTTGTAGCTATTATATCAATAGCTGGTCTAAATTTTACTTGATTATCCTGTACATTCTGATAACTACTCTACAAGCCTCCTTGAAAAGATAATTTGAACAAAGACAGTCAGGTCTTTTTTCTCAAAAGATATAAAACTGTGAAATATCCAGGGACTTGCCTCTCTACAAAAAGGCAAGAGGCAGGCAGGCTGCATCTACTCACATAAATTGCTGAACTCTGGAATTAAGGGTGAATGTTCCTTTTTTTTTTTTCTCTATTCTGCTTCCTTCTGTTAGTTCCTTTGGTACTGTCTGTTGTCATCTAACGAAATGCTCCAGCACCTAATATAGTGCCTGGCATATAGGGAGCCCTTACTCTTTGAGACAGTAGAAGAAAGGAAGGAAATGAGTTTCTTTTCACTGCCATACAGATTATCACAAACTTAGTGGTTTAAAACAACTACAGTTCTGTAGTTCAGAAGCCAACATGATCTCACTGGGCTATAATCAAAGTGTCAGCAGGACCGTAATTCTGAGGCTCTAGGAGAAAATCTGTTTCCTTGACTCTTCAGCTGCCAGAACCTGCATTTCCTGGCCCAGGACTCCCTTTCTCCATAGGGAGATGCTGTGTGTTTCTCCAACAACACAGCATCTCTCCAACCCTGCAATTGGTATCACATCTTTTTTCCTGACTCTCCTTTTTGGCTTCCCTCTTCCACTTTTAAGAAATCTAGTGATTACATTGGGTCCATTTGGATAATCCAGGATAATCAGTCTACCTATTAGCAACCTTATTTCTATTTGCAACTTTAATCCCTATTTGCCATGTGACATAACATACTAACAGGTTCCAGGGATTAAGATGTAGACATCTTTGAGAAGGCCATTCTTATGCCTGCCCCATAGCATTTTTAGGGCGTGCCCATTCTGACCAGTCAGATCTAGCTAAGGTTGTACCATAGCAACAGAGTAATTTAGGTAAAAGAAACCACTTAGAAGGATGTTCTGAGCAAGGCAAGTGCACTGAACATTCATAGCCAGCAAACCCAGTAACTGTTCTGTGATTAAGAAAAATACCATTAAACTGAATAATGCAAACATATGTTAAAATGATTATCCCTCACGGTGGGATTATGGATTGTTTAAATTTTTTTCAGGTTTTTTCTGCATTTATTAGATTTTCTACAAAAAATGTGTTTTGCTTTGTAATGAATACATTGATTTTTCAGAATTTCAAGACAATCTCCACAGATGGTGAAAATTATAAACAAAAGAAAGATGAAATCATACAAATAAAATTAATATAAATGACACAGTTTGCATGTAAACAGTAACCACAAACCCACCTTAGATAGTAAACATACTAAAAACATATTCTAAAACACAGTAAAACTATCAGGTAATTCTGCCACATTCAGCACAGGCTATTAGCAGCCTTCTATTTCTTTTCCAAAGTTCAAGTGCACCAATAAATTCTGGGTGCCTTAAAATGACTGAAAGAAAAATTAGACTGAGGAAATAAAAATTCTTTTTTTCTGGTAAAGAAAATGATAAAGGATGATTTAAAATGTGTTCAGAAGACAGAGATACATCTGTCAGTGAACATCTGACTAGGCACTGGGTTGAGCCGTGACAGGATTGAGAGATAACTAAGGCTTTGTCCTCAAGACAGAACTGACAAAAGAAAGTGAGACTGTCCACAGGAAAGTGACTGAGTCGCTGCCACTCACCACCTGCAAGTTCAGAGTCCCTCCCACCCGGTGAAGAATATATCCCATTGACCATGAGACTTGGAATTTGTTCTGATAAGTGATTGAGTACTTTGCATGCTAAGGTAGAAAAGGAAACAAAATTACCTTTTTTAAAAATCTCTTTTCAGGTTCTTAGTTGAGACACTTTTCTGAAAATAAAAGGTTAACCAAAGAAAAGCAAGAAGTTCATTCGCCTCTGTTCAAAAGTACAGTTCAAGGCAGTGGCTCAGGGCCTTTGCCCAAATCATATTTTAACAAAGAGCCATAAATCCCATACAGTGACAAGACAAAAAAGAGGGTGTCTTCAGACTGCCAAAATGTGGGAAGGTAAATTTATGGGAAAAGTGAAGTCTGCTTCTAGATCCTCTGGCGCCATGTCTGTCTGAGTCCTGTTTCTGAGCTGCTAAGTACCACGAAGGAGGCCGTCTTCAGGCAGGAAAGGCCGAGAGTGGTGGAGAGTGGCAGAGTGTGCACCTGCATTTCAGCCTTTGTCAAGTAATTTATAAAGGAGTGTTTTGGCTTTCTTCACTAGACATATGTGCTCTATACGCGTAAGATGGATTTTCTCTTTTTCTGTGTGCCTCGCCTCCCCTTTTCTGAGCAAACCTAGAGTTCTATCAAAACCTCAGCCTGTAACAGGCAGGCTGGATCACCAGCTCTACTACTCCAGCCCCATCCATAGCGTACCAATTCTGGTCTGCCTACAGCAGCCAATGGCTTGCCATAGAGGGCATGATTTTCCAGAAACACCATGCCTTTCTTCAATATGGCTATAATTTTTTTTTTTTAGAAAAACCATATAATTATATTACAGAACATTAGAAAATATGGAGAATAAGAACAAATTTCATACCTTACATCACTACCCCCAACACGATTCCTTTAAGAAGTTTGATGATATTATTCCTGTGAAGTTTTTATGTATAGTCGTTTTTATAAGCATGTAAAGAAAAATTCCCAGCTTCAGAAAGTGCCCTTACAACAGAACTCAGACATGTCTGGGCATATCTCAAGGTCCTGCTGAGAGAGAAAGAGAGAGAGAGAATTGTGACATGGGTGGGGCTTTCAACTGGTATTCATAACAGACCCACAGCACCACAGATGAGTTCTAGGAAGAGAAGAAAGTGAATAAATATCAACACTTTTCTCACCATCCAGCCAACAAAGGAAAACCTGATTTCATTTCTATTTGAGACCCAGGTGTAGGAGTTTATCACTGAAGCGAGGGAAGACTGAATTCCTCAACTTTCACAGGGACTTCTAATTTAAGCCTTGAGGACTGCTTCTGCAGGGCACTAGGAAAGAGGAGTAGAGGGGAAGATATGATCAGCGAGATGACTGAGTTCATGAGCACATACGAGAAGACCTCCAGGAATGTGCAGAGATGTTTGAGGCTTTGGAAGAAGGACAGCAGGCCCCATAATTGCGGACGGAGGAATGTTATTATGGACCTGTCATTCTACCTCCAGACTGAAATGGCTTAAAGGAACCCAGGTCCATATGGGAGGGTGTGGAGCAAGATTATATGCTGGTGTGCTGTTTACTCCATAGACTACTTTCTCCCCTACAATTACAGGTGATCGATATATTTGAGACAATGATGGGACATGGTTAGAAGATTTCAGTGTGACCAAACACTTAGCACAGTGTTAGCCCATAAGAGGTGCTCAGTAAACGCGTGCTAAATAAATGCCAAATAAATGCTGAATGATGCCTAGTGCACATTCAGAGGTCAGTGATGCGTCGTAGAAGCCAGTGCACTCTCATGTGATAAGGCTAAAACTGAAAAGATCCAGCAGACTGAGTTAAGCTCTTCAGAGGGTGGAAGCTGATTAAAAGCCTGCAAGTCATTCAAAGCCTTATTGAGGGCAATCTGTACAACTGTGGAGAATGGCAGTTTTGGAGAGGTAAGCAGTGATTAGCAGAGAAAAGGAGGTGGCTCTTTGGGAGTTAGGAACCTGAGAACCATCAACAGGTCAAAAAGTGGCTGTATATCCATGAGGTTATGTTGCATGATCGAGAGAAGGAAATTCAAACCCCAAATTTGAGTGGCTTAACATAATAGAAATTCTTGCTGCTAGGGAATGCAAATTTAGACAAAATGTCTCAAGGGTAATTCAATCATGAACTAATAATCAATTATGTGCCTGCCAGACTTTAAATGTATTAA
The DNA here is from genome assembly GCA_963574575.1 of Galagoides demidoff. Taxonomy (NCBI): domain Eukaryota; kingdom Metazoa; phylum Chordata; class Mammalia; order Primates; family Galagidae; genus Galagoides; species Galagoides demidoff. The sequence goes on from CAUYQV010042201.1 coordinate 6,937, forward strand.
CTGGTTTGGTTCTCTCCATAGTTCTGAATTAGGAATTAAGTTAACTTTATCAGACAGATGGGTAACTGTGAGATGAACAAACTCATCCAAGAACACACAGCCAGTGAATAGCAGAGAGGCTTTAAACACAGGTGGCTCAGCCCTGTAGACCAAGCTTTGAACTTGGCTCTGATCTGTCTTCATGTAGTAAGAGTTGAGGGTCCTCTGGTTCATGCTTCTGTTTCTAGGAATTTATCCTAAAAGGAATAATCAAATATGTTGGTAACAAGATTTTTATTGTAACTTGGATTATAGTGGCAGAAACTTTCAAGCATCTAAAGTAAGGCAGCAAATCCTAGGCATTAAGTCACCAGGGGCCCTAAAGTCAGTTTTAAGTCAGATCCTACCTTTTGTCACCTACCAGGGAGACCTTGGACAAGTCACTAACCTACTCCAAGACTCTTCCATAATATTAAAATAGTAATGTGCCTGGCTTACAGGAATTTAAGATAGGAAATACTGCTTTCTAGTTTTCTCAATTAAAAGAGGTGACTGCATGAAAATTATAGTTTGTAAATCTCCAAATTCGTATCATTATGATGAAAGCAACATTTTCTACTGGCATGATTGGTTTGAACTTCAGTGAATTAAAGTTTAGAAAACCTTGAGGGAAATTGTAAAGAGGAAAAATTCTAAAATAAGCCACAGCAGCTCCAATGAGAGAGAGAGTCCCCAGCCTGCCTCTTTCTAAACCTCTGTCTGCATTTTACATGGATCAACATTCTCTGGTGGTGGAGGAGGTTCTGCTGATTTTGTCCGTGGACACAACGTCTGTTATTGTTCCACTTCAGTTCAAAGATGCAAGGTCACTGAGCGCACTTCTTTTTTGGTTTTAGTTCTAGAAATTATCCTATGTTGTTCTACACCACTTTAACATTTGGCTAATTGTTGAAGTTTCATCATCAGAAGCAAAAATGGGCTATATAGCCTTAGGGTGGCAGTGGTTCAGATGCCAGAGTGGCTCTGACCCCAATCTATCTCACACTGGTCCTCCAGGGGAAACATTTAGTTCTTTGAGGAACAAAACGAAGGACAGTGCTTTAAAACTTTTATATTTACTGTAACTAATTTTTAAAATATTTTTTGACTTTATTTTCAATTTAGACAGTGAGAGAAAGAATTACAGGGAAATTATGTTTCAGTTTCAATATTTTGAACAAAGCAATCTATTGAGTCTCTGACATTTTTTAGAAAACCCGCCCACATGGGGGGGAAAAGTTTCCTGCTTTCTTTAAAGACTCATTTAAAGAAACTTTAAAATACAAGGAAATGCATGAGAATTATCTTATGATTGCTGCAATATGGTGGGACTCATTTAAAGTCAGAGCACCTATAAGAAAATTTGGCTGCCCAGAAGAAACACAGAACCTGAGATTAGAGGGTCATGATGACTTAGAACCCTGGCGACAGCATGTAGGAACAGGCCTACATCCTAGAACACAATGCTTCTTTGAATTTGTTTGACAACTTTTAAGTGAGGGTTCTGCCTCCACAGAGGCAGAGTTTAAATCTGAGATAGATTTAAACCCTTTTTGAAGATCCCAGTCCAGATTTCAGTCTCCGGCAGACTCATCGATTTCTGGCTGAGGACAGCTGGTGGAAGATGAGGAGGGGGACATACCACACTGTGGAGTGTGCAGACTACGCTTGGCAGGCAGAAGACAGACAGAAAAGTGCTCCATGTCCATGATGTAGAATGTTTGCGTATCTAATTTTTGTTTTTCAAGAGTACTACTTGGAAGAAAAGTACCTCTATTGGTCAGATTGCAGTCAGGAAAATAGGGCTCTCACAAGGTAGTTCAAGAGAGAGAATATAATATGGAGATTTATTTCACAGGTCCTGGGATCTGGGGCCACCACAGTGTTCTCTCCATAGGTTCTTTACCACCAGGTTGTTTCCTTCGTTTAAAGAAAAGTGAAGTCAACACAGATCTTTTTCAGTTGCTTCCTTCTTAGGGCTATTATTTTCCACATAGTTTTACGATATACGTTGAACACAGTTATTCTAAAACTGTCGTGACCCATCAGGCCCCTAAGGCCCTGGTCTCAATCACCACAGGAAGGAACCAGGCATGACGAGGATTAGAAGCTTGAGGGAGGCGGGCTAGCCCTTCTTTGCAGGGTAGTCCTGAGGAACCGCCACACTAGCCTTTTATTAAGACAGAAAAACACAGGTGAGGGAAGTAAATAACAATGACTACGTGCTGAAGGCTCAGGCTCTTCTTCCACAAAGAGCACCTACAGACGAGGTCCACCCCTCAGCTGCAGATCATCTTGCTCAGATGTTGTCTGGCTCTTGGCATCCCCTACATTTCCCCGCTCGAGTGTATTAAAGACATTTTTGAATAGGCAAGGGAGAAAATTTGTTGTTGGTTATTTCAGCTGTTCTCCTCACCCAGGAGCTTTTTGCTAAGTGAAAGAAACAAAAGGGCATATAAGTATAACAAAAATACACCAACGGAGCTAATTCAGTTGTAAAAGAAATTAATTTAGCCAAACTAGGCAGGGGAAAACCTGTCCCCTCTGTGCTAATCACCACTCAACTCCGTGCTAGGGGCTGACCCATAGGGCTCGTGATGCTTCCATGGGAAGTATTAAGCACCACCCGAAGCTATGTTAGGTGGGGAAAGGGCTGTACCAAACTCAGACCCTTTCCAAAGAGCAGTATAACTTTAAGTAAAGATCAGTTGAAGCAGATATTAAATCCAATAAGTGAAATTCTCTTACCTTGGCCAATATCAGATTAACCATTACTTCAAAGCCTGCTGTTTGAGGTCTTTGTTGACATAACCTTCCAAGGTTTAGAAGATACATCCTAAGCTTGCCTGGGGCTTAATATACAGCCCCAAATAATGAAATCCTATATCACTCTGCATAGAAGTTCCACCTGCCTCGCAGGGAAAAAGGACACTGACCGCTCTTAACTGCTTCCTGCTGATGATGGACAGTGATATGGGAGAGGCAGCTAGAGTTCCCATGGAGGAGATTGATCCAAGGTTTCTCTATTATGAAATTACCTAGGCTAAGGTTCTGTGAATAAAAGAAAGTTAGTGAAAACAAATTTGTTAAAGTGTTGGCAAGGTTTCCTGCTTGTGTCGAGGCTTAATTCAGTGAGCTGGTAACCACTGCTTCTGTTGATTTTCTATAATAATATGAGCAAAACCTCAATCCCATTGTAGTACATAACTAAGGCTTCCACCTTACTGGAAGAAAGAACTCTAGTGAGCATGTACTTAGGACTATTACTCAATACGCACTGCTACCTTTCTCCTCCTTTTTATATACAAATAAAATAATGTTTAATGTGGTAAGGGCAGTTCTTCCTGTTATCTAGCCCTTGTCTTGCTAGGCAAAGCATGGTAATTGACAAAGTTCAGAATTCCAGGTATGGGCTCTTTAAATGACAAAGCCCAATACATATTTAAACTATTAGCTGCTGCTAGAGAAATACCGTGATTGTAATGCTAATTCCCTCAAAGGTCTTTTTAAGTTGAGAAAACAAACTGAGAAAATCTCAGCTGAGAGAATTTACCATTTCTATAACTATGTGAACTTTCCTTTGATATTTACTTAAGTGACAAACAAAAGATAATGCTTTCCTTGCAATCTTCACAAGCAAGAATTTTTCTCTTGCTATTCCAAAAGCTTTGCTACTCGTGGTCCTAAGTCCACCCTTCACAGATCTTAAAAGACTGTTACTTGAGGACTAACACAGTTCCGCCCTTCACAATTCCTCTCAAAGGCTGTTACTTGCGGTCTCTTCAGGGGTACCACCCTTCACAATTCCTCAGTAGCGGAGTTTTTCCTGCTTAAACTGCTTTTCCAGTGGAATCTTTGCTAACTGATTCCAGGCTCTTTTTTACAAATGGAGTTCCCTAGCACAAAGGTGGTTTAACTCTTAATCTAATAATTCTTCATCATCCCTTGGTCTGGTTTAATTTCCTCAGTTTTATGCTGAGGCACCACAGGTCTAACCAAGCTGGCAGAGTGCTCCCATGGCATAGAATTGAATTATACTATTTTTCCAGGAATAGTTTGAAATAAAAGAAGTTATAAAACACCTCGCTTATTTCGTGAGAGGTTCCCTTGCTTCTAGATTGGCCATTAGGTCCCATTTGCCCTGAGCAGAGTTTCCCTTTGGACTTCCCCTCAAAGGCTTCACCTACATCTGGATGTCACTTTCCCCTTTGGTCCACGTCCCTGGTGTCCTGTTGTGTCCTGCTGCATCCTGTCACTTATACCAGATGTCACGACCCGTCAGGCCCCTAAGGCCCTGATCTTGATCACCACAGGAAGGAACCAGGCATGATGAGGATTAGAAGTGCAAGCTTGAGGGAGGCGGGCTAGGGGCTAGCCCTTCTTTGCAGGGTAGCCCCGAGCAATCTCTGCACTAGCCTTTTATTGAGACAGAACAATACAGGTGAGGGGAGCAAATAACAATGACTCCGTGCTGAAGGCTCAGGCTCTTCTTCCCCAAGGAACACTTACAGACAAGGTCCACTCAGCTGCAGATCATCTTGCTCAGATGTCATCTGGCTCTTAGCGTCCCCTACATAAAACCTTTCCTATTACTTTTCCTATGTAACTCATACTCAGAAAAATACCTTGAAAACTATAAAATCAGTACTACTCATTTTAGAAATTTAAAAATATAAATAAAATAAATGCAAGTACTTTCAAGGCTTTCCTGGACATTCATAATAAGAGTAAACCAACACAACAATTTTGACAGTTTGTTTGGGTTACTTTGTAGATACATTTTTCACAACCTTCATCATGTCTTACACCTAAAATTAAAGAAGGAAGGTGAAAAAGTCCAAAGAAAAGAATTAGTAATCAGTGCCATGCCACTGCTGCTCATCCTCAAGCTCCTGCCATGTGTACACCAGTCAGCTCCTGGTATGTGACTTGGGCAGGGCTGTAGTCTGTTTTTTCAGGGTAAGATGGTGGGGATGCTCTGGGTGTCATTGGACCATCCACTCCCCATCGCTGGCTGGTTTCACACGTGAGTGATGTGTTCAGGCAAGAATGCCATTCACCTTCACTGCTGTTGGTGTGGACAGGATATCACCAAGTAGGGGCCTTTTCACCATGGTTTCAGCGGGCTCAGGCTCCAATCAAAAAATAAATAAGTAAATAAATAATGCATACATGCGTGAGAGCCCGCGCGCACACACACACACACACACAGTAGTTATTTTATCACCTAGAAATAATACTTTAAATTTTTCACTTTAAAAATCCTCTAGAAAAATCCACATAGAATCATACTCTTGTCACTACCTTTTATTTCAGTGAATATAGTTCATTTTCTTCCTACTTCATTAACTATTCTTCAGAAGCATTCTCGTTGGTGGCCTTTTCAATATATTCCAAGTTTAAATTTCTTTTTCATTTTCTGACTATTGGACATTAAGTTTATTTCTAAGTCTTTTTATTTCACATAATGCTTCAGTGTAATAACATTCTTATTAACAAACTTTGTTCTGCCTCTTTCATTATTCTCAGGACTAAGAGAAATCTTACCTTCTTTTTGTCTCTCTTCTTAATTAGATTTGAGAGGAGCAATACAAATCAACTCTAATCATGATTTAATATGAGTAGGCTAAATAACATGGCTTCTCAAAAATAAAGGAAAATACTTAGACATAAAAAATCATCCCAGTAACCTCTAAAGACCTTGAAAATGCTCCTGGGTCTCTTTACCGCTGTCTCCATTTTCTTTCTTTCTCTTTGTTTTCCTCTAAATAAACCTGATCTGCGTTAGCATCACTACTCAAGAAAAAAAAATCTGGTTCTTTTCCATTCTATTTAATGCTATAATTGGAAATGATATTATTTTCTACTATTTCTTCTCTTTTAATTAACCATGTTTCGGCTAATAAACTTAGTTATATAGCCTTATACTTAATTTTGTTTCTATGGGAAAATGTAACAGACCCAAATGCATACTTACAAATGAACTTTTGAATATCTCAGAAAGAAAACTATATTTACCTGGCCTCATAATTTGTATATTGCCAAATAACACTGTGCTTAGATATAATTTTATCATTGGGTCAATATGAATGTTGTCTTTTCTAAGAAATGTGTGTTTCAGGATACTAGATATTAGATTTTTGCAGGACCAGGGCTTTGGAATTATTAGCATGATCCTTAAATTATGTAGATGTTCAAAATGAGATTCTAAACCATAAAAGTGAGAATCCTGTCAAGCTATGTAAAATGGCATAGTCCCTTCTGTTGCTTTTTGTCCCTCTGCCTTGCTTTATTTTTCTTCATAACATCTATTACTGTCTGGCTTATAGTTTATGTGTTTGTATTTATTGCGTGCATCCTTTGCTAGACTCTAAGCTTCACAAGAATAAAGTTTTTTTATTCTTGGCTTTATTAACTGCCTGGTTTATAGCAGGTACTCAATAAATATATCTCATTTGAATGAATTAATACTGAGTGAATAAACATTCAATATTCTTTGTCTTTTTATTCTATCAGATTTAATGGAATTGAGAGGGCCAGACTAACTCCATTTTGCTGTTCACTGTACAAGCCTGCCCAAGCCCCACTCCTAGCTGTTTACTGCATTTCTTAACCTCTAGCCTGCAGGGCCGCACCCTGCAGCTCCGCCATTCCATTCCTGGTAACTCAACTATAACTATTGATTATGCCTCCTTGGGCAACAGGGCCATAAGTTAAAGTTGATTATGCCTCCTTGGGCAACTGAGTCATCTGACCACAATAAAACAGTTAGTTTCTATTACCTTGAAATACAGGTATTTTCTTCCTGCCACCTAATCAATCAAGCTGCCTCGACCTTAGCCCCCAGTTAAGAAAATCCCCCACCCCTCACTTGTACCCCTAGTGAAATCATCAACCACCAATCATAAATGTAGCCTTACTAGTGAAATCACTAACCACCAATGAAAAGTGTACTCGTACCCTTCTTCCTTTTTTTGCTTTCTGTACCCCATAAACACCCCCTTCACCCTGGGTTCGAGGTTCTACCTTGGTGTGTGCACCAGGAGAGACCAAACCCGGGTTTGAAAAAACCTTACCTCTTGCCTTTTACATCGGAGTTTGTCTCGGATTTGTCTGGTGGGGATATTTGGGAGTATATTTCGGGCACAACAGCTCAACACCATTTTCCATAAACCTTCAATTTGTAAAAAAAAGAAAATACAGTACCTTTGATGTGCAATAAAGCAATGCTCAATAAGATGAGGTGTGCCTGTAATTAATTTTTTTCCCCATCAATATCTTGAGAGGTAAGTAAGATTCTGTTTCTAGGCCTTTCCTTATACCATCTCCTCCCATTCAGGTGCCCTTTCCTAATTTCTCCCTATTGAAATGCTACTCTAGGAAACCCTCAAATAACAATGGTTTAAACAGAATAGGATTTTATTTTTCTCTCATGTATATCAAGATAACAGTGCTTAGTCCAAGGCTGGTGTGGCACTCCATGGTGCCAGTGACCCAGCCTCCTCTGTTGTTGCTTTGCCTTCCTCAGCAAAATGGCTGCCTAATTTCATCTTGACTGCAGCCTCAGGAGAGATCCTGAGCCCAAACCAACCAGTTAAGCTGCTCCAGAATTCTCACCCACAGAAGCTGTGTAAGATTTTTTTTAAGTTCATTGTTATTTAAAGCTGTTAAGTTAGAAAGTAAATTTGTTATGCATCAATGGGTAACTAATACTGTGTATTCAGTTTCTTTCCATGTTTATTTGCTGTCCTGAGCCTCCAACTGAGCTATACATGAATGAATTGGCTGCAGTTAAAGATTGACTTCTAGAACACAAGTTCCTGAGGGAGAGGCAGAAATCATGTCTCCTTGCCTTTGAAGCCCTCCCACTACCTGGGTGCACAGTAGGACTGCAGTGCCTGGTTTACAGCAGGAGCTCTGCTTGCCAGAGGAAAGCCCCAGCCTCCTGGCTTGCCTTTGGGTAGATGAGCCAGCTTAGAGATGATGAGCTGTTAATGATTAATATCTGGCCTTTTGTCAAGAATGTGGCTTTGTTTCCCAGAGGTCACTGTTTCAGTCTCTTTCATTCCCCCACTTCAAGTGCTGCCAAGGGGGAGGATTTGATAACCAAGAAAATGAAAGCCGTCCTGAGCCTGCTGCCTACTCCCTCCCTTTGGCCAGTGCTAAGGGCTGAGTCCTTCCAGCACCACTCAAGGGCTACCCCTTCCTTGTCCAATCCTTTGATTTCCCTGAATGTTCTCCGCTGGGTGGGAGGAAGCAACGGAAATAACTTTATGGCTCATCAAGTTATTATGGCTCAATAATAACTTGATGAGCCATATTTTCAGGGCAATTTGAATTATACCTATGACTTATGGGCTTGTGTATTTAAATAACAAAATATACAGCACTCTTTACTATAAATTCCACATAGCCAGTTGATTTTTACAGAATGGTTTGACTGATGTTTGCCAAACGCTTGTATCGGTATCTAACCTATGGTTGCAATTGAAGGATGACATGAATGTTGTAAATGAGAACACTCTTGTTTACACTAAATCAGTGTACCCAGAGCATAACAATGACACGGATGACATCGCTGCAGAATCACACAATAGTTTTTGAAAACTGGAGTTTTTTTCACAACATAATAGCTAAAGCTATGACATGCTTTTAAAAACAGCTTCTTTAAACTGACATATAATAATTGCACACATTTAAAGTGTAAAATCTGATGTCTTGATACATGCACGCACCCATGAAACTATCACTGTCATCAAGATAATGAACATATCTGTCAACTCCAAAAATTTCCTCATAGATGCTGGCCTTGATTTTTTTTTGGGGGGGGGTCCTTTCTATATGAATTTGGTGTGGGCAGTATTCTATCCTAGTGCTTCCTCTTCCTTCCCAGTAGAATACTAATTTTGATAAAGTTTCAACTTTCCCCAACCTGATCTGAAGAAAGGTCACCCCCAATCCCAGGACCAAGTATAGATCCTAACTAATGTAAGCCAATCAGTGCATGACATTTTCCTGGTGACTGGGGCAGGCAAGTGACTTAACTTGACCAATCAAACCATATACGATCTATATATCACCTATTCCATGCTTAAGAGAGAAGCTTTTTTCCCCTTTCCTGCAGGATGGAACCAGAGAGCATATCCTTAGTTGTCACTGGAAGCTATCTTGGGACCATAGGAGAGCCAGCCTTCGGATAAAGTCAACACTGAAGAAGTCAGAGTAGAGAGACCAAACTGGAGTGACTGATGCTAATGATGAGTTCCTGACTGTTCTGCACATGGAGTCTGCCTGTTGTAGGCAGCTTCTAACATAGCCGCCAATGATTCTGGCCTCCTGTTTTTCATGCCTTTGCTAAATCTTCTTCCCTTGAGTGTGAGAAGCACCTGCAATTTGCTTCCAACTAATAGTACAAGGCAAGAGTGGTGAGGTGTTACTTTTATGATTGGGTTATATAATACTGGGACTTGTGTCCTTGCAAGCACATTTTTTCTATTGCCTTCTCACCCTGCATTGTTTGTTGAAGCAAGTGGCCATGTTGGAGATTTCCACATGGTGAGGCTTTGAAGGAAGCCCTCACCCAACAACAGCCAATAAGGAACTGAGGTGCTCAGTCTAGCATCCCTCAAGGAACTAAATCTTGCCAACAACCATGTGAGTTTGGAAGCAGATCCTTCCTCAGTTGTGTACTTGGATGAGACCTTATCCCTGGCCAACAACTTGAATGCAGCTATATGAGAGACCCTGCAGCAAACATGTACTCCCAACTCAAAGAGACAGTGAGATAATAAATATGTGTTGTTAAAGCCACTAAATTTGGGGATACTTTGTTACACAGCAGTAGATAAGTAATATACCACTCTATCTCTGGGCTTCAAATTAAATGAGATACTCCATTTTCTTTGTATTCAATTCACTTAGAGTCAGGGTTTTTGGTCACTCCCAAGAGCATCTTCTTGGGGCATCTCTCATCCCATTAGTGTCAAAGCTGCTCAAGGATAGGACTTCTTAACCTTCTAATGCCTCTCTGGTGCCAGTCACTTTGTAGACTCTATAGGACTAAGGGTCTAATGATAGTCCATCTTCTGATAGCATAATCCAGGGACAATCCTCAAAATGGCACAGAGCTCAGAAATGGGGAAGCCTTTTGGTTTCAAGTCATTTTTATTTAGCAATAATAGTTTATTAAGCCCCCACTGTTTGCAGAGTCCTTTACTGGATATTGATGGTGGAGGGAAGAGAAAATATTAAGAAGAAGATGTATTCTGTGCTTCCAAGGAGCTTGCAACTATGCTAAGGGTAATTACAGTGTCTAGAAATATGTAACAAGTGCAGGTTAATAGGGCACTTCAGTTGGGAGCATTCAGGAACAGACCTTGGAGTCAGATGAGCAAATGCAGCTGGCTGTCTGGCGGGAGATGGGTTCCCTGAGAAAGATCTTTGAAGCCTCCAGTTTCTGCCACAGTGATGGGTAGGGCTGGCCAAAGGGGAGTGAGACACAGAGACATCAGACAAGAAGCTGCCCCAATAATACAAGTATGGGCTACTTGCAAGGCTTTCTGGGGTGTTTCTCTAGTTCTTTAGCACCCTTTCTGAGATTGCTCACACATCACAACCCAAGATAGGCCAATCAGAGTACCCCTCTTGAGAATCAGGTATTGGGACAGTAGGATGCTGGTCAGTTTCTATATAGCTGTGACTGAGGCAGGCAAACTTGAGGGGTGCAAGATGGTCTGTTAGTAGAGTGGGCAGGGGAAAAGGCTGGGAGTTTCAGAGGGGGGAGATGAGAGAGAGCTACATTAAAGAAAAGCTGTGTGGTCCTATGAAGAGATCCTGAGTGTCTGCTCAGGCCTCATCCCTTCCAAAACTAGTGTAATCCCTGACCACCCCTGGGGATGGTCAAACCACACTGGTGTCACACTCACTTTTCTGCCACTTGGCGTCTCAGAGAAGATGCCAAACCAGATGCCACAGGTGACCAGGCCCTCCAGAGTGCTTCTTCAGCCAGAATAATCTTCAGAAATTTGAAATTTTCCTTTTAGAAAATCCAGATTTCTAGCATTTTTTAAATTGTAAGGCCTTATATGCCCAGGCCCTCATTTCTGCTGGGTAGTTTTCTGTAGGAAGAAAGAAGAGGCTGCCCCTTTTCTCAGAGCCTGGGAAAAAAGAGACCAGACCTGAGTGACTGATGCTAATGAGTTCCTGACTGGTTTGCACATGGGAGTCTGCCTGTCATAGCTGTTCTAAGACAGCTGCCAATGATTCTGGCCTCCCGTTTTTCCTGCCTTCGTTAAATCTCCTTCCCTTGAGATTTGGAAGTTTCCAGTTCATCCCAACTCTACCCAGCTGGTACAGACATTTTTGTTTCCATCTGACCCTGAGGACACTAATTGATTTTGCAATAATAAAGCTTCCCTCTCTCTCTTTTTCAAGATTTCTCCAAAGTAACCAGGAATGGAGATGTGGATCCTATTGGAGGTCAGATAAAGAAGGAAAACTCGTAAGATGTGTTGTTTCCTACTTAACTACTTTTTCAAAACAAAAGATCCCAAATAGCATCATTTTATTATATTTCAGGAATTTATTGGTCAAGAATTCAGGCAGGGCTCATCTAGTAATTCTTCTATCTCATGTGACATTAGCATTTAACTAACAGATGGGCTGGTCTGAAGGGTCCAAGATACTTTACTCACATGTCTGGTGCCTTGAATAATTTGCCCAAGGTTCACAGACAGAAGTCCAAAAGAATTAGAGCCCAGTTTGCCTGATTTCACAGTCCTGCCCCCGGCCTATCCCCAGCACCTCTCCCTGCCCTCCTCCACACCCAAGGAGGCTGACCAATGGATTCCCATGTCCTTTGGCTTCCTGCTGGTTTGCCATTGGGGAGAGCACCTCAGGGGACTTCAGGGAGGGAGAAGAGTCAAAGCAGTTTGTTTTCATGGCCACCTCCCTGGGGTCTCCATGAGCTGGCTATGTCCCTGGACTGAAGGTCCCTGCTCCTGTTTCCTGGTAGTCTTTCTATAGGACAGGATTCTCTCCTTCTGGGTCTGGTGGCCACTCTCTCTTCATCCTTTGGGTTGAGGAAGATAACAGATCTGAGGTTTACAGCACCCTCCCTTGTACACCTCCATCTACACATCTACTAAATCCTCTGCAAACTATCCTAATCAGCAATGCCATGTGTTTCCTGTGGAACCCTACAGGGAATGCAAGACAGAGAGAGAGGCTGCAATCATGCAGGGGCTTCAGTCTCTTGGCAATACCAACAGAAGTCTACCGCAGGGAACCTGTGGCCCCTCAACCAAATCCAAACTTCATAGAACAAACCCCTTTGTTGCCAGGATTTGTTCTGTAAAATGTCAATTTAATCAAAAGGCCACACACAAGAATGCAGAAGGCCACATGTGGCCTCAAGGTCAGAGGTTCCCTGCCCCATGCTTTTCTCCATCTTGGCTTTCTTCTTGAGTAGAGTTTTGCCACATGGTGATTCAGGTAGCTATTGCCTGCCCCAAGTTTGTACTTTCCTACCTTAACCCAACTTTGGGTGGGGAAAAAGACTGCTAACATTCCCCAACACAGCAAAAAGTCCCAGGGAGGATTTTTATTGGCTCAGCTTGCTCATCCAAGAACCAATCACAGTCACTAGCAAATGTAGAGCACTGATTGGCCAGACTAGAATCATGTGGTCCTCTAAAATGGGGAGGAGGAGTATTGTTCTCTCCACCTGAACCCAACAGATCAGTGTGGAAGAGGGGAAGGGGGGGTGCCTTAAAGGGAAAAAAGCATACAACCAAAAGAAATGAGAGTAGAGGGGAAGGAGCTTTCAGGTCCAAACAATAGCAGATATTTCCTTCCAACAGGAGTCCTGAGATCCTTGACTAGGGAGGAGAGTGGGGGGCATGAGACTTGGGAGTGTAAGGGGGATGTAAAACAAGAGCTAAGGGTAAGCTTAGCCAGATGCACCAGAGGCTGCAACTAAAAGGGGCTGTTCAGAATTCTTGAATCTTGGCCATCTCCTCTATGGTCATTTATCAGCAACAGGGTCCTGGTGGGGCGTCATCTAGTGCCTACCTGAGGAATTCTGGCTTCTCAAAGCAGGTGAGCAGTGAGGGCCTTGAGAGGGGCCTCCATGGGACTGTGTGGAGAGCCTTGGGGCTGGTCCTAGGGAACCTACACCTTGAGAAGCTTGTCCCGTGTTTCTCACAAGCTTCCCAGGAAGCTGAAGGGAACTTGGGGGGGGGGGGCAGAAGAGAGCATGGAAGAGTGGGTTGCTAACAGTCCAGATCAGCGTAGAAGGGCCTAAAGGAGTTTTCTAGATGTGGCAGTTGCAGAGATCACTTCCCTGGGGAGGCCTGGGAGTTGCCTGCAGGCTTGTTTTAGGAACAACAAAGGGATAATAATGACTGCTTAAAGGGGGTGTCTTCTTACCAACCCACCTCGTTTGTACTCATCACTTTCACAGAAGAGTAAGCTGAGGCTCTGGGAAGAGTCTTGCCCAAGGCCATTCAGCTAGAAGGCCATGGGGTTGGATTTGAACACTGATCTGTCCCCAAAGCCCATGTTTTCAAAGGGAGCTACAGCCCCATTGATGGAAGTGTTGGAGAAAATGACCCCCATCCAGGGAGCAGACCATGTGGACTCTGGAGGAGAGGAATCATCAATGGGGCATGGTTCTGACCACAAGGGAAACCAGAAGGAATTTGGGCAGAGGGGGATATGCTGTGGCCTAGAGCAGTCACACTGGAGGCTGTACTCCCCTTCCCCCCACACTTTAAAAACAAAATAACTGTTTTATCAAGACATAATTCACTGGCTTAAAGCATAGAATCCAATGGTTTTCAGTATAGCCACAAGTTGTGCAACCATCACCACAGTCAATTTTAAACCATTTTCATCACCCCCCCCCCCAAAAAACCCCCTATAACCAGTAGCAGTTATTCCTCATTCTCTTTTCTCCTTATAGCCTCTGGCAACCGCCAGTTTACTTTCTGTCTCTGTGGATTTGCCTGTTCTGGACATTTCATACAAATGGAATGTATTCCTTTATGACTGGCTTCTTTGACTTGGCATAATGTTTTTGAGGTTCATCCATGTTGTAGGGTGTATCAATATTTCATTCCTTTTTATGAACCAATAATATTCCATTGTATGGATGTACCACATTGTGTTTATCCATTCATCAACAGATGGACATTGTATTGTTTCTGCCTCTGGTGTTTATGGATAAGACTGCCATGAACATTCATGTACAAGTTTTTGTATGGACATATGTTTTCACTCATCTTGGGTATGTACCTAGGAGTATGTACATAGTAGCTCAATGTTCTAATTTTTAGAGGTAAAAAGCCAGACCGCTTCCCAAAGTGGCTGCACCATTTTATGTTCCCACTAGGAGGCTGCACATTGACCGGTGCTCACAGGTGCATTCTTTCCTTTTCTTCTCTAACTTCTGGCAGCTGATTTGGCAGAAATGTTAGGAAAGATGGGGGAGGAGGGTGTGAGGAAAGAGTAGCAGGGCAGAGGCAAGGAGGGTGAAGAGGCCTGGTGATGCTTTCACAGAGCCCTGGGCTTGGTCCTGTCTGGCCTCCCCTTAGTATGTGGCCTCACACAAGTTTACCACAACTCTACAGGGCTCAATTTCCTTATCTATAAAACGAAGGTGTTAGACCTGGGTGGGGATTTTGCATCTTGAGGATATCTGGCAACATCTGGAGGTATTTTTGGTTGTTCTAGAAGGTAGAGGCCATGGCTGCTGTTAGACATCCCACAGTGCAGAACACAGACCCAGTAACAAACCATGATGTGGCCCCAAATGTCAATAGTGGCCTGGTAAAGAAATCCTGCATTAGACTGAGGTGACCTGGCAGAATCCAATCCTGCTCAGTCACTCTGTGAAATGCTCTAGGGGATGGACTGGGCATTTTTGGAGTGCCTGGACACTTAGAAGAGAGGCCTTCCAGTCACACTTGGGTTGCTGTGGATGTTGCCTTTGTTTGAGCTGGCTGGCCTTTTCCCTTTGCCCCGATAAGGTTTGATGGATGAGCAGTTGGCCTTGGTAGGTAGTGAGCTCATCGTCAGAGGAGGCATCCAAGAAGAGGCAGCATAGAAACCTGTTAGGAATGTGGAGGAGGCACCCTGCCTCAGGTCTGGAGTTGCCCTTGAAAGACGTCGAGGCTCCTTCCCGCGGGGGTGGGCGGTGAGGGGGGGAGACAAGGCCGTGGCTCCCTGTCGAGGAGCTTCTCGGGAGCTCTGGGCCTCCCCACCTGTCGGCCAGCGGTCGCTGCATGCAGGAGCTGAAGGAGCCTTCCTTCCCACGCCATCTCACGCCAAACTGGAGACTTTTCTCTAAGTTTCCCTCCCGGGAGCCCCGCGGGCCGTCCGCCCCCTAGCCCCAGCCCCAGCCCGCGGAGGCGGCACCCGAGGTTGGGCGCCGCCAGGCCCGGCCCCGGGGGCGCGGTCGCCAGGATTTCGGTGTGCCCAGAGGGGCTCCGGGCCGCCGAGAGCCGCTGCCGAATGGCTTTTGACAAAAAAACCCTTGACCACCAAGGCCAGCCTCTTCCTGAAAGTCCCGCTCGCTCCGATACAGGAAGTTGAAGGGAGCGAGAGCCCCAGAGCGCGGCGGCGGCGGCGGTGGCTTCCCCACTCGGCGCGGGGTGGCGGCGGCGCCCGCCCCGGCCCTTCCCGAGGGCCAGCGCCAGGGGCATGCGGGCGCCCGGGACATAGCGTTTCGCGCGGCGCGGAGCCTGAGACCCTCCCTGCGCCTTTCCGGAGCTGCCGGCGGCATGATCCGACGGGCCGGGGCGCTCGCGCGCGGGGACCCCGCGGGGTAAGTTGGGGCGGTCGCCCCCTCCCTTCCTAGGATCCTGCCCGGCCCCTGCTCAGCCCGCGTCCAGCCACTTACTGGTGCTCGAGAGTCCTCGGAGGTCCGGGAGGGACGTTTCTGGCCGCGGTACCTCGGGAGTGTTGTCTGAGACTGACCACCCTTTCCCCACGACGTCGGCCAAGGCCGGACCCGGGTTCTGTGAGGAAAGGGGCGACTCTGGTGACTCTGGAGCACCCGACCACCTGGCTTAACTTTTAAAGCCAGACAGTCCTCTTCGGAAAACTAGAGCACGCTTTGGCGGCTGGGCGGACGGGTTGCGAGAGATTGCGTCTCTACCTGTCAGAGGCCGGGCTGCTCGCGTGAACGCAGCCCCCTTACCAGGCTCCTGCCCCGCCTGAACTTTGGATGCAAACACGCGTGGTCCCAGCCCCACTGGCCTGTTGCACCAGCCGCTCTTCCTGAGTCCCCCGCGCGCCCTCGGGCTCTGGGGCCCTTCAGGGAGTGGGGTGGGAGACCCCGGTCCCTGCAACTTCGGGCGCCCGCAGACCAACAGTTGACCCACCTGCTAGGATGGAGGGCTCACGGGATCCCTCCCCCCGCCCTTCTGGCTCGGCCGGGTATGGCGACCTTTGGACAGGCCTTTGGCGAGCCTGGTGCTTGGGGAGGGTCCGGGGTGCACGGGCTGCTCAAGGTCTGGAGAGAGAAGGCGGCGCAGCGTGGAATGCGTGAAGCCGAACTGGTTGGGAACCGGTTTTGGAGAGAGATCCCTGGCCTTCCCCTCACCGTCCGGGTAATCCCTCACTCAGCCCCACCCCTCTAAATATCTCTGCTGTTTTGGGAGCAATGCGTGAGGGGATCTTCAGGAGAGAAGGTCCTCCCAGCCTCAAAGGGCGTCCAGGGAAGAAGCATTGAGGAGGCTCCAGGGCGAAGGCAGATTCCTGGGAAAGCCTAACCAGAACCTTTCAGGACGCGAGGGTTGATGAGCACATTTAGGGCAGCTATTCCCAGTCTTTTGGTTTAAAAGTCCCGGGAGTGCTAGGTTGATGGACACCCGGGCCGGACCTGGCCTAGCTATGTGACCTCATCACCCAGGCACTTGGTTCTCTGCTCTACAAAGCAGGAGAGCTGGACCTATCTTGTGCAGTCGGGGATTGGGAATTGAGAGGCAGCCTAAGGTGACTGGCACCCACTCAGCTGGGAGGAAGTTGGAGGAGTCCTGAAGCTCATCTGGATCTGAAGGTCACCCACTTTCTCCCACCCCAGCTGGGAGATTCTGGCTGCTGCCTGCTTTGCCTGGAAAGTGACCTCTTCAAAGACAAATACCATCCTGTGGGAATTCCGGGGAAGCCCTCTCCCCCCAGGGTCAAGTATCTGACACACCCAAGATTGCAGGGTGGAGCTAGTAAGTAGTTTCTCAGGGAGGAAGGGAAGGTAAGGGGTCTGTGACCTGATCTTACCAACTTCCCTTTTTCCCCAGGGATGACCTGGCCTGACCCACTTCCTCTTGTTTTTCTTTGTTCATTACTGGGCCAGTTATTTAATCCTGCTATGCCTCAGTTTACTTATCCGTAAGTTGGCCTGTAGGATAAACCCCTGGTCATTATTACTGTTACCATCTTGTCATCATTTGTTGGCTGTGATCCCTCCATTTGCCAACTGCGTAACTTTGGGCAAGTGTTAATTGAGGGCAATATGAGACTGACTTCATAGAATCATTAGGAGAATTGGCTTAGTCCACAGTTAAGCAGCTGCCCATAGGCAGCTTCAGGTTAACACACGAGCTCGGGCCTGCTTAGAACAGGGCCTAGTACATCCTACTGCTTTATGAGTATTGGTTTGTTGCTAAAACTTTTGATTTATTTTAGAAGACCTTTTGTTTTAGGAGGGTCTCCAAGGGTGGGAAGGATTTTCTGATTGGAGGTGAGGTGAGGGAGAAAGCGTCAAGGATGACTCTGGTGAGCCTCTGACTGCCACGGGGCCACTCGCTTTCAGGAGTTGGGAGAGGCCTAGTAGGCAGCCCTGCATTGTCTCACCACGGCAGGCAGACCAGTGGCATTTTCATATGTTTGATATACTAAAGGTCTGCTTGAGTTTTCATTTGTAAAAGGATTCCACTGTTGGAAAAATGTGGCTATCACTGACCTAATCCAGTCCCCTAATTTAACACTGAAGAAATGTAGACACAGAAAGAGGAAGTGCCTTCCCCAGTGTCCTGGAAACTAGAAGTAGAACTCAGGTCTCCTGAGCCTTGGGCCTGTTATAGTATAGGGGGTCCTGCTGAAGCCCTTGAAAGGAGCCCCTCATCCACTCTAGGCTGAGACAGAGGTCTCTTCCAGGTGGGGCCCCCCAGAAACAGGGAAGTGATGGATTCAGCATCTGATACTGCAGCTCCAGCTGTGCTTCCTGATCTGGGCTCCCTTGCTTTCAGGGGCTAATGCTCCCAGCCGGGAGACCTTGCTATGCCCTAACAGGGACTCTAGCCCATGGACAACAGAAGGTTAGATCACCAGCTCAGGTGTGCACTCCTAGCCCCCCAAGACCCTAGTACATCCTTTGAGAAGCAACTGGGAGTGCAAGGAGCTGGGCGTGCAGGGTTTGCTTAGGGTGAGACAGTCTCAGCACATTCATGCCTAAGGCCCTCTTTCCTCTGTCTCCTGCCGCTTGGTGCCTCCCTACCCTGGGCCTGGGTCCCTATTTAGTGATCTCCACAAAAGCAGCAAATGTGAAAAGTGTAAAATGCCCCCAGGGCACCTGCATTTCAACCCAGGTAATCCATAAATCAAAAATGGAAACCCACCAGGAATTGATCTCTGCAGGAAGCAGAGAGAGATGTGATTGTATGAGAGAGGACACCCCAGGCTCATCACTATCCTCTCAGGCCTCCCTTGAGCCCCATTTCTCAGGCAAGAGTCTGACGTACCCTATAGTGCTCAGCAGAGAGAAGGAAAGAGGTGACAGATTACCACAAATTCTGTCCCTCTCACCTCCTGGAAGTTTACACCTGTCATAGGGAGAGCCTCAGATCATGTCCCTGACATGATGAGCAGATGAGCAGAACTGGGTAGGCAGCAAGGAGGAGAGGAGGGCAGGCTGGGAGGAGGAAAGCCCAGACAAAGGCTTGGAGGTGGGACAGTGTAGGGCAGGGCTGGGGCAGGAGAGTGTCCTTTGCAGAACCCAGGAGTAGATGGGTTCCTGCTTTCCAGAGTGGCTGTTACCAGATAATAGGGTTTGAGAGAACAGAAGACAAATGTGACTGTTACTTCAAACTAGCTGTTTGTTCTGAGAACCAGACAGTTGAACTGTTTTGTGACCCCTGGTGATGTCTAACATATGGATGTTTCCCCCAAATTGTAGCAAAAGATGAAAATCACAACTTTAATAACTTTTCTAACATTGATCTCCCCCAGTGACCCTGCTGGTGACATGGTTCTTGCTGATGGAGACAGAGAGCCAGGAGACCAGCATGTCTCCCCATGGCCTCCAAATTGCCCTCTAGTGCCCCTCAAGCGCCACTCCTATTTAAAAGCGCCTTAAGGAAGCCCTGTCCTCCATAGCCCAGCCCAACACTGCTCTACGCTAATGCACAGCTTCACTTTTTCTGTCCTCCCTAACATGCAGAACTTCACTGCCTGAAACCTCACATCTTTGCCTATGAGCTTCCTTCTGGCTGAGTTGCTGCCTTTGTGCTCCTTCTGCCCTTTGTAAAGGGTCCTCCAACTCCTCCATGGAGTCTTCCATCCATGCCAGCTCACAGGGATTCCTCCTTTATTCCTCACACCCCTTTTCACCTAAAGCACTTCCTTTCCTAACAATTTTAGAGAAGCCAAAACCTCTTTAATAGCATGTCTTCCTAGATTATGAACTTCCAAAGGCAGGGATCAGGTCTTCTAGTTCCATATCTGTGTCCTGCACACAGATGGCACTCAGTAAATACTTGAGGATGATAATATGCTCAGTGGGATTCTAAAAATTGCTGCACAGATTTCTCTTTTGTGTCTCAAAGCACTTGAACTTCTGGAGGTATTTACAAGATGGCCCACATCATGGGTGAAGCCCAGGTGAGGAGACCCAGGACTGGGGTGAGGAACCCAACTCCATACTGTAGCAGGTGGTGACCCCTCCTCCAGGACAACACACCTGTCCCTAGTCTGGAAGGAGGAGGCCACCCAGAGAATTGAGCAGAGGCCTTGCTTAGCCTCCCCCCTTCATCTTATCTTCCCTGGCATTGCTCTCAGTACTTCTCAGGGACAGAGGAGGAGGGAAAAGCCACCTCTGCAGCGTGAATGGGAACTATGTCCTCAGCTAGAGGAATGGAGATCAGCTGGCTATACCTTGGCTTTATCAGTGGGTCCCAAATGCAGGGCTCGGGACCACTGAGAAACTAGGAAAATAATGGTGTTGTTTGAGTGCATGTATGTGTATCAGTCAAGGTTGCCAGATTGTCTTTTCCTGGGCAGAGCTGTCCTTTGCTAATTTTGAGGATACTCAGGGACTAGCAGGTTGCAGGACATCAGCAGGGCTAGAGGATTTCTTTAGGGTTCTGTCCCCGCTAGTGTTTTAGGATTTTTATTCTAGGAATCAAGTCCCCTATTCTCTGTGGACTTCAGTTTCTCCATCTGAGAAATGAGCTCAATGATCCGTCAGATCTCTGTGTGCTCTGACATTCAGAATGTGGTCAACAGGCAGCAGAAGCTTACATCCTCCAGTAATACTGGAGTTCAGGGGATTGAAATGCTCACTGGAGATGAAGCAGCCCTTCTTCCTTCTGATAGCTAGAAGGGCAGCCTGTGGAACAGTCTAGAACATGGAGGTAGACGTACATGAGAAACAAAAACCCATAAAACCTGACCCAGTGCTTGGAGGAAATGTTTATTTTCATTGTTCTGGGGTTATTTTGAAAAACAAAACAAACTAGTCTTAAACAAAGTACATTCATTTTGGGGTGCCTACTCTGGGTCAAGGCCCATGGCTTCCTGGTAGAATTCACTAGCTGGACAGTGAGTTATGAAAGTGTCTGGCAGCCATTAGGTAGGTTGGAGTGGTCTCTTGAGCGTGGCTGGATTGGTGAGGTGGAGCCTGCACCAACTATCTTGAGTGGCAGTGGTGAAGACGCCCAGGAGATGGTAGGCAGCCCTGGGGGTCCCTGGCTTTAGAAGTCATCATTGAAAACTGCCCAGCAGGGTTGGAGAGGGACAGGTCTGAGGGGCTGTCCTGCCAAGGGGGAAATGAGGCCAGTGCCAGGTTGAAGAAAGGGCTTTCTGTCAGGCCTTTCTGTGAGCTGTGGCCTCCCTGCCCAGGGTTGCCCTGAGGGAGGGAGCCAGCCCTTTCCTGTACAGGTGGAGGCGTCTGTGACACTGTGTGCCTTCCTCCTCCAAACACAGTATTGTAGAGTGAAGCCAATCCTTCCACCTGCCAGTGTGGCCTTGAAGGAGAAGAGAGGGCTATGTGGACATGAGGAGCCCTCCTCAGCCTGTATGCCCACAGGACAGGAGAAGGGCCTTACTGATTGTCTATATGGTGTTGACCTCAAGTCTTTCTAGAAGAGTCTATAAGCCACCATCACATCCACCTTTCTCTCTCTGCTGTTCAGCCTCAGCATGTCTCCTCCCCACAGGGGTGGGGGTGGAGGGGGCTGCCCCAATGCAATAACAACGCTAGTGGTCTGGTGCTTTGAAAGTGGCCACTGAGACCCATCTTGCCAAAAATTCCTGGGGGTGTCTCTACCCCACCCAATACATGTTTGATAGAATGAACCAGGCTTCTGTGAAATGTTGGTTCCCTTTCAGAAGAAACAGCCTAGGGAGTGGTTGTGGTCAAGACCTATTGTCTATATGTGAGGTGGCGGCTGCACACTCAGGCCACATCCTATGGGGCGATGGCTCCAGCCTCCAGGGCAGAGACCCAGAGATTCCAGGAGAGGGAGGTGAGACGGGGGCCATCAGTGAGTGGCTGCTCAGAGGGGTTCTCCTAGAGGACACTTCTTCTGTGAAGGTGTCCCCCATTTTACCACTGACTCTGGATCTTTAACAAAGTCAATAACTGACATTTAACACTAGGTGACAGGGACTGATACAAGAACCTGTTTTCTGAAAGACAAGCAGGAGAGAGAATGGGTGGGATGGCCCAGAGGAAGCAGAGGGCACCATGGTGGCAGAGAAGGCTTCCCTTCCACCAGGATTCCCAGGGCTAAATTATTCCCTGGCCAGTGAGCCTGTTTCTTCACCTACCTGAAGGGCTTTGCTTTCTCAATCTGATGAATGAATTTCACAGTCCGATGATCGCTGACTAAAGGATCAAGTTGTCAAGAATCACCGGGGATTTCTTCCCTGACCTCCATGACCCCAGTTTCCTTAATCTCAGTCAATGTCAGAGATTTTAAATTTCTCTCAGGATGCTGCAGTTTAGAGCAAGGACTTAGCGCTCTACAGATGGCACCTGGTAACAACATTTATTACATTTGCTTCCTTCTGTTCTTGACATATTTGACAGAGCATCCATCTAAAGTACATTCAGGGTTTCTTCTCCCAGTGAATGTTCCTCATTTTCCTCACCCATGCTCCTAACCAGCCACACTGTGTATGGACGTCCACTTACCCATCTATCCACTACCCTTCCATCTGCTCATCCACCCATCTAACTATCTGTCCATGAATTCACCCATCCATCCACCCATCTGTTTACTGAACACTTGAACATCCAGGAGTTTCTAGTTTATCCAATAGAGAAAATAGGAGAAATATGTACATGACTAAAGTATAGGTGCTATATTGAAAGGTGCTGAGGCACTAGAACACTTACTTGGCTGTGGACTGGTGAGGAGGGAGGACTCCCCAGTAGAGTAGGCTTCTGAATTTGATCTTAAAGGATAAGTGGGCTTTTAGACACTGAAATCAGGGATATGCAGAAAAGAGTATTCCAGATAGGAAAAAGACACCAGGTGGGAAAGTAGGAGAGGACAACCATGTGGGAGCCCTGCAGAGCCAGATCTGGGGGTAGGGGAGGTACTGTGTGTGATGGGGGAGGGGGGTAGGGGAGGTACTGTGCTTGGTAAGGGGGTTGAGGTCCATGTGGCTGTAGGTGGTTGAGTTTGACTTGTGCCATGGTGATGAAGACCACAGATCTTCTCTCCTGCTTAGTGGTTGCATGGCCCGGGGCAAGGCACTGAGCCTACAGAGCCCTTCTTCCTCCTTAGAGTGTCACTCCCTACTTCCCAGGGTTGTTGTCAGGGTACCTGAGATGATGTTCTTATCTCTTTAGGTTGTAAGACCTGTATGTATGCAGGGGGTTGAGAAGATGTGTGTGCATGCACGTGCTATGGATTTTTTTTTTTTTTGGGCTCAAGCACTCCCCTTGCCTCAGCTTCCTGAGTAGCTGAGACTGTAAGTATGAGCCACCACATCCAGTTACATTTTCTATTTTTGGTAGAGACAGGGTCTCCCTCTTGCCCAGGCTGGTCTTGAACTCCTGAGCTCAAGCAATTTGTCCACCTCAACCTCCCAGAGTGCTAGGATGAACCACCACACCTGTCCTGTGCTAGTGATTTTCAGAAAGTGTTTTTTTAATATACTTAAAAACTTTGCACACAGATACACAAAAATAGTGAAATTTACGCATTATATGCTGTTATCTCTTTGCATCTGCAACCAGTCTGAGAACATGTTAATTTATGTTTCTCTTTTTTTACTAAGTGTTACTTCCTGTATACATTTCTATGTGCTCTGTTGCAGATGTATGTTACCTACCTACAATCTTTCATGGCCTTATCATATTATGATCATTTTTATAGAATGCCTTTGTTGGCTTTTTGACTTCTTTCCAAGACACCCCTTTTTTTTTCCACGACACAGGGTAGGGTCTTGCTTTGTCACCCAGGCTAGAGTGCAGTGGTGCAGTCGTGGCTCACTATACCCTTGAACTCCTGGGCTCAAGTGATCCTCCCACCTCAGCCTCCTGAGTAGCTGGGACTATAGGTAGGCACCACCATTCTCAGCTAACTTTTTAATTTTTTGTAGAGATGGGGTCTTGCTATATTGCCTAGGCTGGCCATAAACCCCTACAGTCCTCCCACCTTGGCATCCCAAAGTCCTGGCAGGGATTATAGGCACAAGCCGCTGTGCCAGACCCCTCAGTCCCCTCTGTTTTAAATGAAGTTCCTAAAAACTTCCATGAGGATAGGGTTTGAGAACCATTTCCTTAATATCTATCACCATCTTTGAGTTCAAGAGTGAAACAGTGCCTGTTCATTGCCCCCTGAATTTTAGCTGGGTGTAGGTTTTAGCTGAATATTTCCCAGTTTCCTTGTGATTAAGTTCAGAACAGTGAAATCTAAGTGGAGAGTGCAGTTTGTTTGGAGATATGAAGAGGTATGGGATTATTTTACCCCGTCCGTTGCCTGGAATGCAGACATTATGGCTAACATAATGAAGCAGACAAATTGGACTCCAAGGTGAACATAAAAGTAGAGGTGGTGGTAGAGTGGTGCAGGAGAGAATAACACTGTAGAGAGGGTTCCAGACATTTTGGACCATCATTCCCACTCTGGACTGCTTACCCAGGATTTTGTATAAGAGGAATACATACCTATCTTTTTAAAATCCCTGATACTTTAGATTTTCTATCACTTATGGACAAACTTAATCCTAACAAACACAAGAGTTTTATATCTCTTGTCACACAGCACCACATTGTATGCCAGAAATACTAAGCTGCTTCGCAGAGCTGGCTGCCAGTCCTTGTTTCCTAGTGGAGGGAGGGTGGAAAAGAAGGACCGAGGTGAGGCAGTTTCACACTGACTAAGACTCTTGTTTCAAGGATTAGATTGCAAGCATTTTTTTCATATTGATGTGTATGAGTTTTACATTTCACCAGAAGCTTGAGACTGTTTATTCTGGTTTGTGTTTCTGACTCCCGAATCCTTGTGTTTTGACAAGGCTAGATAGTGCTGATCAAGGCAGCCCTGACTCTCCACACAGCCTCAGTTCCTCGTCTCTGCTCAGGTCTAGAACTGTCCTGGGGTAACCCTCCCTGTGCCAATGTTCTGCAGCTTCTTCAGAGAGTTGGGCTACCGCCTCACAAGCACAAAAAGCCTGGGGCCAGTCTCAACAGTGCATTCTTGCTGCCTGCTGCCATTCACTCATTCATTCACTGTCCCTTTATTGAGTGCTTGCTGGGTACCAAGCAGGCTTTGTGCCGACCACTGGCCACTGGGGGGTCTTCAGAGGTCACCTCACCTCCTTGTTCAGCCATGGGAAGGGTTTGTCCTGAAAAAAAACTGGGACTCAGCTTCCTCATTCCAGGGAAAGCACAGGCTTATACTGAGCCTGTAAGAGATAGGGGGGCAGTCAAGTGAGAGGCAATGGCCCCACAAGCAGAGGATATGGCCAGGAAAATAAGATATATCTGGCCCAGCCCTCTCCTCTACTGGGCCAGGGCAGTGTTGAGACAGGCGTCAGGTGTTTTGTGCTTGTGAGGAGGGAGCCCAACTCTCCAAAAAAGCTGCAGAACATTGGCACAGGGAGGGTTACCCCAGGACAGTTCTAGGCCCGAGCAGAGATGAGGAACTGAGGCTATGTGGAGAGTCTGGGCTGCCTTGGTTATGGTTTGGGGGAGTTGCCAAGGCCCCTGATTCCTCCCAGCCCCTATATCTCAGCAGCATGGTCTCTTGAAGCCCTGCTTGGGCCTGCATGGTGCTGGTCTGGTGGTCACCCCATGGCTCATCCTTGTCCCTAGGACTCTCAGTCTTGTGGGGACACAACAGTGATGTTCAGAGCTATCGTTCCGGGAAGTGGGAGTCTGTGACTGGCTGAGGGTACCCTGCTTAGCTGGTGGGGAGGGGGTGGTGGCTGGAGGGTTGGGTCAGGTGTGTCTGGTTTTCCCAATCACTGCCTGGAAGGAATTTCCTGGAAGGTGAAGGCTGAGATAAGTGATGTCTGGGAGTTTCTCCAGTAAACTCAAGGTATAGGGGTGCTGCAGGCTGCACATGCCTGACGTTTGCATTCTGGTGGGGGGTGGCTGGGGTGTGCAGAAGGGCCCATACAGTATAGGCTCGTAGGTTGTATTCTGAAGGCTGGAAGATTATGGGCAGGGATTTGTCCCTATTTAAAAAAAAAAATTAACCTATATATTAGTTTCCTAGGGCTCCTTGGACAAAGTGCCATCACCTGGTTGGCTTAAAATAGTAGATAGCTCCCTCTCACCGTTTTGGAGGCCCCAGTCTGAAATTAAAGTGTCTGCAGGGCAAGGCTCCCTCCAGAGGCCGTAGGGAAGGAGCCTCCCCCTTTCTTCCTAGAGCTCCTGGGGGCTCCAGGAAATCCTTGGGATGCTTCGGTTTCTGTGGACACATGGCCATCTCACCCACCCCATGAGCCTCTCTGTTTCTCCTCTTACTGTAAGGACACCAGTCACATTGGCTTTAGGGCCCACCCTACTCCACTATGACCTCATCTTAACCAATCATATATGCGGCAACCGTATTTCTAACTAAGGTTACTTTCTTAGATCTCGGGGGTTAGGACTTAATATTTTTGAGGGAGAGGACACAATTTAACTCTTAACAAACTCTAATTTACATGGAGTAAAAGTTACTGTCATTAGTGTACATTTCTGTTCATTTTGACAGACTGTAGACAGTCAGGCACCTGCCACCACAATTACGACAGAACCGTCCACCACTCTTCCAAAGCCACTTGTGGCCTTTGTAGTCAACCCCTCCCTGCCCCAGACCCTGGCAGTCACTCATTGCTGCTCCACCCTTATAGGTTCTGCCTTTTCAAAGATGTTGTCTGAATGAAATCATGCAGTGTGTCACCTTGGGTCTGGCTACTTTTCCTTAGCTGAATGCATTTGAGATCTGTCCACGAGTGGCAGGACTCAGTAGTCTTGTTCCTCTTCGTCACTGAGACTCTTTCACTGGATGGATGCAGTGGTTTGTTTATCCATTCCCCCACTGAGGCCCATTTGGGCTGTTTCCAGACTGTAGCAATTCCAAAGGAAAGCACTACAAACGCAAATGTGTGCATGTAGATTTCTTTCTGAGCAGAATCATGTGAGTAGGGAGAGGTGGGCTCACTGCCCTGTACTGAGGGACGAGTGGACGGAGCCTGGCAGTGGGCTAGGTGTGCACTGTGCAGGTGTGGAGATCACCTGTGGTCCCTGCTCACTTTCCTCACCTGTAAGATGAGAGCAATAATTGCTCCTAATTTGGAGTGGTCATTGTATTACATGAGTTAATATACATAAGGACCTCAAATAGTCAGACACATAGTAGGCTTTCAATAAATGTGTAGTTTTCAATGGTCTTCTGAAGTGCCCTGGCCCCTCTCCCTCTTGTTCACTCCACTCACCCCTTTGACCATGAGCCAGTCGGTGGTCCCTCTTATGGTGCTCTGAGGCCATGGACATCTCATCTGGGATCTGGGGGCCAAATCTCCTGACAGGGTCTGCTCTGACTTGCTGTGAAACTTTGGGCTGCCTCCTTGCCCTCTCTGATCATTGTTTCCTCTGTTCACACAGCATGGAGGTACAGGCCATACTGTGTGCCAGACACTGTGTAAAGTAGCATGTGGCACAGTAGGCTACACACAGTAGGCACTTCATCAAGATTTATGGCTTTGGATCTGCCCACACGATGGAGGGAGGCCCACATAGATGGCTTTTGGAATACCCCAAAGTTTTGGGGTTAGCAGAGGCTCCCCCACAACTGCCACAAACATTGTCCCCTTTTTCTCCCAAATATATCCTCTGCCTCTGATCAGAGCTGGCAAGGTGGCAGCCTGGCAGCCTCAAAAGCTACAACATGAGTGGAGAGCTGGTACTTGGTTTAGGCTCCAGGGGAAGGAAGAGGTGTGGTGGGCTCTAGTTCAAATGCCACAGCCACCTGCAGAGGCCAGCCCAGCTGATGGAGAGCCCTGTCCTAAGACCAGGATTCGTGTCCTTTTGTGTCATGTTTATTGCATTTTTGTGATTTTTATTGTTGTTGTTGGTAGTGGTTTTGCTATTTAAATGGTTCCCAGGTGGAGTGCTCAAGGGCTATCTAGTGGCAAGAAGGCTGTGCTGTGCCTTACAGAAAGAAATACGTGAGTTAGATAAGCATCATTCAAGCATGAGTTAATCCTGTAAGTTCAATGTCAATGAATCAAACATACATATATTCAGTAGGGTGCCTTCATTAATTAATGGATTAATTTGTTTATTTATTGACAGAATCTCACTCTGTTGCCCAGGCTAGAGTGCTGTGGCATTAGCCCAACTCACAGCAGCCTCAAACTCCTGGGTTCAAGTAATCCTCCTGCCTCAGCCTCCTGAATAGCTGGGACTTACAGACGCCCATCACAATGCCTGGGTAATTTTTCTATTTTTGGTAAAGACAGGGCCTCGTTCTTGCTCAGTCTGGTCTCAAACTCCTGAGCTCAAGGGGTCCTCCCACCTTGGCCTCCCAGAGTGCTAGGATCACAGGCACGAGCCACTGTGCCAACCTAATAAGGTGCCTTTAAATAAAAACACATATAAAACAGAGTTATGTATTGATTGGTTGCTAAACTTTTGTGACCAGAGGCTTGCACCAATAGTTCCCTTAGGAACAATAGTTCAGTTTTCACTAACTATTCAGTGTTCATGGCGACTTTATAGAACATAACCACCACAAATAATGAAATTGAACTGTATCTACATTGTGTAGATAAATCTGCCGTTAATCTCTCCACTTCCACCCTCTGCAGCAGTTCCTGCCTCTGGGTTAAGAAGTGCCCATCATATCTATGGTTTTTCTTGAAAATGCACAAGTCCTTGGGATATTCCTTCAGTCTTGGGGCCTTGATCCTCTCCCACCTTCAGTGAAATTTAAAGGTTGAAAAGGACAGTTTCCAAAAAGGTCAGTGGTCAATGATAATATGTTATATTCTCTGATCCTACCCCCCTGAATTCTTGTAGGGGGTAGCATATCAATAAAGGCAAATAAAAAGCAAAGAACAGAGCATGGTGGCTCATGCCTATAATCTCAGCATTTAGGGAGGCTGAGGCTAGGAGTTCAAGACCAGCCTAGGCAACATATCAAAACCGCATCTCTACAAAAAATTTTAAAAATTAGCTGGGCGTGGTGGTACACACCAGCTACTTGGGAAACAGAGGTAGGAGAATCACCTGGGTCCAGAAATTCAAGGCTGTAGTGAGTTGTGATTATGGGCAGCAGAATGAGATCCTGTCTCTCAAAAAAAAAAAAAAATAGAATTAAAAGCAGGGAGTCTTGACACTCATAGATTTGATACTATTAATCCCAGATGATTATGAGCATTTACATTAGGCCACTTTGCTAAGAGCTTTTCCTTAGCTGATTGTCACAGCCCTCTGAGCCTGAGACTACAGTGTCCAGTTTACAGGCCAGAAAACTGAGGCCTAGCAGGTGACTTGATCAAAGCTCTCAGCAGTAAGTGGCAGAGCCAGGAACTGAGTCCAGGTTTGTCTGAGTCTAGAGCCTCTGCCTTAGCCAGTCAACTTCCTGCATCCCTGTGCTGTATCCCTAGGTCCTGGGACTTGCTGGGAACTCCCCAGCCTTCTAGGCCCCATGGAGGGGGTGACTTTCCTACCCTCTCCCCAAGTTGGCACTGTGGGCAGGCACAGTGAAAAACCTGGGAGGTCAGACAGGGGCACCTGACCCTACTACCAGTCTCTCCCCTTGTCATCTGCTAGCAGAGTCCCACCTTGCAGTCCCTGTCCTTGGAGTCTTTGGGGGTCATTTTAATGTGAGTGGAGGGAGTGTTGGTTATGCCTCCTTATTGCTCCTTCCTCTCCCCCACCACAGAGCCTCCCTGTTGTCCCTAAAGTTGAATCACCAGTATCTTGGTTAGCTTGGACCAAGGTAACAAAATACTATAGACTAGGCAGCTAGTAAACAATGGGTTTATTTCTCATAGTTCTGGTAGCTGCAAAGTCCAAGATCTAGGTGCCTGCAGATTTGGAGTCTAGCAAGGGCCTATCTCCTGGCTGGCAGGTAGCTGTCTTCTCACCGTGTCCTCACATGACAGAAGGGCTAAGTTAGTTCTTAGGCTGTCTGGGCCTTTTTTATGAGGGCCCTAATCCCATTCATGAGGGCTCTGCCCCCATGACCTGGTCCCCTCCCAAGGGCTCCTCCTCCTAATGCCATCGTGTGGGGAGGTGAGGATTTCAATGTATACACTTCAGGGGGACACAGACAATCATTTCTGGCAGCCAGTGCCCTTGGCTTCCTCCCACTAGCCTTTCAATGTAGGCTTCTGCAAACTCACCAACATTGACTATGCCTTAGGGTGAGGGTCTGCACGTTTTAAAATCTGATGGAGGTGGGTAGGCACATATGTTAATAGGAAACAAACACCTGTGGTGGGCTGCTTTCAGGCTGGGGGGTACAGCACCCCTCTGGTTTTCAAGGGGGACTGGGCTGGGGTAGGGAGGGTGGCTCCATCAAGAAATGTCAGGACTGCAGTCAGCTCATGACACGCTTATTCCCCAATGGAAGAGATGTGTTCATGGTGACTGCAGGGGAGTTGCAAGGTGACTCAGTGTCACCAGGGGCTGGAGAGATATGACACCACACTGGCTTCCTGCAAGGCACAGATCAGGCCTGCACCTGCATGTCATTGACAGTGCCTGTAGGAGGGCAGCCATCGGGAACCAGCATTGCCTTCAGTAGCCCCTCCAGTTTAAAAACGGAAGTTCACTTTGCAAATACCTCCCATCCCCAAATTTTCACTGCCCCACCTCCAGCAACCTTCTTAAGTATATAGGGGCAGGAATCTTTTCTCTTATTTTACTGCTGAGTGATCTGAAACCCAGAGAGGGAGGGAAACTTGCCCAAGGTCACACATTAAACTGGTAGCAGAGGCTAGAATAGACCCCCAGCTACCATTCCAGGGTAAAGAGTTTTCTGCACCACTCAGAGCTGCCCAGGATGAATATACACAGCAATTATTTACTGAGCCCTTTCTGTCCTCACAACCCTATGAGGTTGTCTCATTTTACATACATTGAAAGGCTAGTCTCAGAGGGGGGTGTAGGCAGGAGCCTGAGTGCGTGCACTGAGGTCCTTGTCACCTTTCTGGAGTGTCTACCAGAGGCTACTGCTCCCTTGTCCTCCCCACCCCTTGCCCCAGGATCAGGTGGCAGAGGGGAGGGCTATAGATTCCTTCCCATTTCCCCCACTCAACTCCAGATGAGGGGGAACTGCTGAATAAGCTGCAGGCTTGGCCAGAGGCCGGGCTCACAGTGGGAGGTGCAGGCTGCCACATGTCATGGGTGCTCCTGGAAGGAGGGTGGCCTGCAGGGGCCACCCCCAGCTGTCTGAATCTCAAGTCATCTTACTCATTTTCCCAACCTCATCCATTCTGGACTGGAAAAGGCAGTAGAAGGGAGGTGGGCACAGGAGCTTGAAGGCTCTAGAAATCCAGGGAGCTCCGTAGGAGATTAGCCAGCCTGGGGAGGCCTGGGAGGGCGTCATGCGCCAAAGGCCCCTCCCAAGAAGACACCTTGACACATACAGCTAGCCTCTGCAGTGGCTGCTGAGAGAAGGGGCCACTGAACACTGGAACATATGACCCAGTATTGGAATTGGAATTTCCTTTCCTGAAGAACTTTCCGAATAAGGTGATGGCTAATGGCAATAACACTTGTCATGCATACAGTTTCCCTCTTTAACTTATTCCATTTTAATTGAAAACAAATCCCACAAGTAATACACGAATTCACATGCACAATGAAAAGATTTAAACAATGGAAAAGCCTAGTAGACCAGCATTGTCCAATATGGTAGCCACTAGCCACATGGAGCTATTTTACAGATTAAATTAATTAAAATGATGTAACAGTCACACTAGCCACACTTCAAATGCTTAATAATAGCCACATGAGACTTATGGTGACCATATTTGGTGGTACAGATACAGAACATTTCTATCATCGCACGAAATCCTGTTGGATAGCACCAGCTAGACCATAAACTGGGAAAACACTACCAGTCAAAAAATAATTTTTAGAATCAATTTGGTCCTTTGGACTTGTTTTATATATGTGTGGGCATCCATAGCAATAGCCCTCTTGAATTTATGAAACCTTTCCATATACACAATTGCACCTAATTTGCCCAGCTTCTTGGCCTCATGAGTATGAAAATGATATTTCTCCCTTTTAAACAATGATATCCTTTGTCATATCGTTTTGTGTTATTTTACAGATGAAGAAACTTAGGCTCAGAGAAGGTAATTGGGCTACAAGTGAGGAGCGGGTTGGAACAAGTTTATTCCCTAGGGATGAGTTCCTTCCCCTTGGTTTGTCCAGGGTAGCTGAGGTACAGCAGACATGGGGACTGCAGGGAACTCCTTTCAAATTCCTTCACATCCCACTACATTGTGTGTGAGAGAAAGGCTCAAACAAGCAAAGAGACCTGGGAAGTCTCACTCCCGGGTATCTCTTCTTGCATTTTATTTATTTATTTATTTATTTATTTTTGAGACAGAGTCTCACTATGTCACCCTCACAGCAATCTCAAACTCTTGGGCTTAAGTGATTCTCTTGCCTCAGCCTCCCAAGTGGCTAGGACTACAGGCGCCCACCACAATGCCTGGGTATTTTTTGTTGCAGTTGTCATTGTTGTTTAGCTGACCCGGGCTGGGCCAGCTGTGTATGTGGCTGGCACCATAACTGCTGTGTTACAGGCACTGAGCCACTCTTCTTGCGTTTTTATTGTTCCCCTTGAAATTGTCACTTGCTATTTTCAGATTTTTAATCATAATTCATATTTACTGTAAAAATTTGGAATGTATGGAAAAGTGTTAATAAGGAGGAAGAAATCTCTTGATCTCAGGGTTAACAACCACCATTGTGCCAGTTTTCCCTCCCACCTGCCAAGGAGGAGAGTTCGGTTCTTCCACACCTTCCCGTGTCCTTGGTAGGTTGGTCTTCATCACGGTACCCATTCTCATAGGCTCTTGTTGTAGTTTTAATTTAAGAGTCCAGTTCCTTTTCATATGCTGTTGGCCATTTGGATATCTTCTGAACGAAGCTCTAGGCCAAGCCTCTTGCCTATTTGGCTATGTGTTGTCTTATCTTTTCCTTATTGCTGTGTACACATCTATATATCATCTGGCCCTGAACTGTTTGTTGGTTATGTGTGATTCAAATGCTGTCTCTCACTAGGGCTTGAGCTTTCATTCTTTTCATGGTGTCTTGATAAGCAGAAAAATTTTCACTTTGCTACACTCAATTTTGTTGGTCTTTTCCTTTAAGATCAGGGTGTGTATATGCATACGGTTTAAGAGGTCTCTCTCTCCCATCAGATCCTGAAGGTTTTCTTTGTGACTTTCTTCTACAGGCTTTTCTGTTTTGCTTTCTACCTTTAGAATAGGACAGAGTTTATCTGGAACTGCTGTTTGTGTGAGATGTAAAGGAGAGGCTAGATTTCATTTTTCCCCTGTGTGGATGCCTACTTGTTTAGCACCTTTAATTGAAAAAAGCCTTTTCCTTGAGGTTTTGCTGTGGCCATGCAGAATCCAGTATGTGTGGGTCTATTTCTGTACTATTCTGTTCTGAACTGTGTGTCTGTCCCTGTACTAATACCACACCATCTTAATCACTGTAGCTTTCTAGTAAGTCGTGAGGTCCTGCAGAATAAATTCTAACCCCTTCTTCTAGTGTGTCCTGGATTGTCTCAGCCCTTTGCCTCTCTGTGTGCCTTTTCCCTGGATACCTTTGGGATTCCAGTTGATGATTGCACTGTTTCTGTAGATCAGTTTTTGGAGAACTGATACCTTGAAGGCATTGTCTTCTGCTCCATGGACAAAATCTATCCTTCCATCTCTATATTCTTATATTGTGTGTCTTTGATGTTTAATGTTTAGTCTTATATCATAAGCAGGCATCAGGAGGGATTTGGTAGAATGATTTAAAAAGTGGACTACAGACTCAAGAGACTGCCCAGGTTCACATCCAGCTATATCACTTGCTAATTCTGTAGATGTAGTGAGTTGCCTAACTTCTCTGTCTCAGTTTCTTCCTCTGTAAAATGGGAGTGATAACCAGAGTAACCTTACAGGATTCTTTTTTTTTTTTTTGAGACGGAGCCTCAAGCTATCCCCCTGGGTAGAGTGCCATGGCATCACAGTTCATAGCAACCTCCAACCCCTGGGCTCAAGCAAGTCTCCTGCGTCTGCCTCCCAAGTAGCTGGGACCAGAGGCGCCCGCCACAACGCTCGGCCATTTTTTGGTTGCAGCCATCATTGTTGTTTGGCGGGCCCAGGCTGGGGATTTGAACCTGCCACCTTAGGTGTATGTGGCTGGCGCGTTAGCTGATTGAGCCACAGGCACCGAGCCTATAGGATTCTTTAAAAGGATTAGCTTAGTTAATATCTATAAAGCAGGAGGAGCTATACATGGCACACAGTAGATAGTAAACTCTGGAATGTTACTAATTTTATTGAGTAGGTAATGTGGTCATAGGATTCAAAATAAAAATATATAAAGAAAAAGATGCATGGAGAAGTTAGAAAGTCTTTCTACCTTTATTTCCCTTGTCCCTGGTCACACCCCTGTGTCACTAGTTCACTATATTTTCTTCCAAGCTTTCTTTATGCAAATGCAAATCATTATTTTTTTTTTTTATACAACAGCATGCTGTTCTATACTTTGCCTTTGTTGCTTAACCACATATCCTGGACATTTTTCCGTATCAGCACACAGAGAGCTTCCTCATTTTTTGCAGCTGTATACTAGTCCGTGTATTTACCTTATCTGTACTGATGGGCATTTAGATTGTTTCCAGCCTTTTCTCCTTTGCAGACAATGCCTCAAGAAATCCATGAGTCCTTTTCTGTGTGTTATTTTGCATATGTACAACTGCACCTGTCAAGATAAGTTCCCACAATTGCAGGGTCAAAGGGCATGTGTGTTTGCAATTGTAGTAGGAGTCACTAAATAGCCCTTGATGAAGGCTGTACCAATTATGTTCCTTCCAGCTATGTGTGAGAGTTATGTAGAGGCTCTTCTTACTAGCCGTATATTATTTCTATGTTTGTATTTGGTTGAACATCTAAAATTGCTTTCTTTATAGGTCAAAAGGGTTGAATGTTGCAAGCTTCATAGGGTACTAATATTTCCTTAATTGCTTAATGTCTTATACCCTCTTCTCCAAGCGAGAGGCTCAGTACTAGATGTGCATAGAAGCCAATACTATGGCACTGGCTTTTGAGAAAAGAAAACACTTTATTGCAAGGTTAACCAGCAAGGAGATAGGAGGCAGTACTCAAACCTGTCTCCCTAAGCTGAGGGCTGGGTGCTGAGAGCAGGTTTTATGGGAAGAGAATATGAGGAAGATAGAACATGCAGGTGGGCATGACCTGATTGGGTTACACAGACAGGCAGTGCCACGTCCTTGGCTCTTAAGTTTATACTATAACAAAATAGGGTTCCAATCACTTCTTTTTTTGTTTTTTTGAGACAGTCTCACTATGTCACTCTCCGTAGAGTGCTATGGCATCACAGCTCATAGCAACCTCAAACTCTTGGGCTTAAGTGATTCTCTTGCCTCAGCCTCCCAAGTAGCTGGGACTACAGGTGCCCGCCACAATGCCCAGCTATTATTTTTGTCGTAGTTGTCATTGTTGTTAAGCTGTCACCCCTCCGCTGGATTCAAACCCGCCAGCTCCAGTGTATGTGGCTGGCACCCTAGCCGCTGAGCTATAGGTGCCGAGCCTCCCCTCACTTCTTAATTTGATCCATGCTTCACAGTCAGGGCACTTAGTTTCTGTATGCCGTTGACTTTTTTGTTCTGGCTGGCTCTGGGCTCCCTAATTGGACATGCTTGGTTCACTTGTACATGCCTGTGCCTTGTAGCCTGGGAGTCCATTGCAAATGAAAAGCAACTCAACATTCTGTTAGTGACAAACTTGAACCAGTTTGAACTGGTTCTGTGGTTATACTGTTCTATGCTGGGCCTGGGCACACAGTGGTAGATGTGTCTGACACTTGGAACACAGCTTGGTTTGGGGACAGGGCCAGCATGTTACAGGCAGTCTTGTTCACTACTTGGAATTTCCAGTCTTCCACAGCTGCTGAACATCTTTGTCCCCTAAGCTTTATTTCCATTTCAAAAATATCTCTTCGAGGTAGTTTCTAGAAGGAAAATAACTTAAAATTTGCGATCTTTGCCAGAACAAGAGAGCAGAGTTCTCTAAATATGTTTGTACAGAGCCAAGATCAGTTCTACAGATGAAATCCTTTTAAGAACTTTTCTTTTTCAAAGTTCTGAGTTGTTCTAATTATTTTTTGAATAAGCGGGCTGCCTCCATAGGCTCTACCAGGCCCATGTGGGGGTCAGTGTGGGCAAGCAGAGCCCACTGTGGACAGCAGGGCACCTGGCTGGAGGCAGGAAGGCAAGGCTGGAAGCTAGAAAGTGCTGGACACACTGAGTAGCAGCAGGCCTGCAGCACACACAGATGTGGAAAGTTTGAAGGCCTTTGACCTGCCAGACCCCTTGATGTGGGCTGTGACGTGTGAACCAAGGCAGCCTGACCTGCTCTCAGCACTTCCGGGGTCCGGAAGACCTGCCTAGGCTGACTTCCCCTCTGAGAGGCTGTGGGCAGGGGCCACAGAGCCTGTCCCAGGTTGCTAGGGCTGACCCACCCAGGGTAGGGGGCCTTGGGCTGCACCCTGTACCCCACCTTGTCATAGAAGGCCTATTAGTTTCCTAAGAGAGGAGAAACCTCGGGAACTTTCTCACAACTAGATTTCCCAGATGTCACCCTCGGAGCCCCCCAAGCATCTGTGGGAACCCACCTGTCTTGTCAAGCATTTGCACATTAAACGTTGGTGAACAATTCTGGTTCTGAAACTGGCTACTCCTCGTCCATCCCTATGGACTCCATGGTCACCCTGGAATTACGTTTTTTGTCCTACATGCACCAAAGCCTGGGGCAGATGGAACGAGGAAGCAACTGTGGCTCAGCTTCACACATGTCCAGGAAGAAGGAGTTGGCACGTTCAAAGCCACAGAGATACTGGCCTGGCTGCCTGCCTCTGGCTGTCCACTGGGGCAGGGCTGGTCTGGCTTAGAAGACAAGTCTTCATGGGAAGCTAGCCAAGGGTCAGTTGAGTCACAGAATCATGAAAGTCACTGTGCTGAGTGGAGCCTTAGTCCTTGGTCTGATCTGTGTTCGGTAAACACATAGCACAGTTGCTGCCACTCCTGTGTGTGGAGTCCGGGGCAGACATCACTGGTAGATCCCTGCATTCTCCCTCAGCTCAAGCTTCAGCGTGACAGTCTGGGCAGCTTCTCGAACATCATGTCATGTTTATTCTCCTCAGTACAATTATTATCCTTCTGTCTTTGCACCTCTGAAATGTGTTCACGTGGAAACTCACCCTACTTGCCATCCCAGATTTAGTCCAACATTCTTATTTGCTGACGAGGCTACTGAATGTGGAGAGGAGTGAGTCGCAAAGTCACATAGTAAACAGGACTGGACAGTGCCATTTCCTTTGTTTCATACCTAGTCTCCAGAGGAATACCACATTTGCCTTGTCATCATTCATCTCATAAAGCCCTTATATAGCCCTTCATTTCAACAATGCAATTCTACCCTCAAAATCCAAATTAATTTTCCATATTATCCCAAAAGTATTGCAGAGCTACAGAGCAATTTATGCTGCTGTAGGTCATGTTAATAGGAGTAGAGTGTCCAAGGTGATGGTCACAGCTTTCTGTGCTGCTCAGGGCACACCTGCCCCTGTATCAAAAACCATTGGATTGCATACTTTAAATGGTGGTAAAAACCAATGGGTGTCCCTGTTTTGTGACACCCATTGCAGAAGTACAAAGACAGAAGGTTAATAATCGTACTCAGAAAGATAAAAGCAATATGATATTGGAGCTCTAAAGCACTCCATAATTTATGATCTACTGATTTTTGACAAGGCTGCCAAAACAATTCAATAAAGAAAGAATAGTCCTAGAACCACTGGACATCCACGTGCAAAAGAAGGAAGTCAGACCCTTACCTCACACCATACACAAAAACTTACTCAGACTGAAACCAAGACCCAAATGTAAGAGCTAAAACTATAAAACTCTTACAAGAAAACAGGAGTAAAGTTTCATGACTTGGGATTAGGTAATACTTTCTTAGGTATGACACCAAAACCACAAGCAACAAAATAAGAAAAATAGATAAATTGGACTTCTTAGAATGAACAAATTTTATGTTTCAAAGGATATTCTGAAGAAAGTGCAAAACAATGTGTAGAATGGGAGAGAATAGTTGCAAATTTGCAAAAGAAAAAGGAAGAATTTACAACTTAATAGACAAATAAACCAATTCAAGAAGAGGCAAAGGATCTCAATAAACATTTCTCCAAAGGAGATATACAAATGCTCAACATCAGTAGCCACCGGGGAATTACAAACTAAAACCATAATGGAATCTATTTCACAGCCACTAGCATGGCTATAATCAAAAAGACAGACAATAGCAAGTGTGGGAAAGGTTGCAGAGAAATTAGAACTCTCATAAAATGCAGATGGGAATGTAAAATGGTACAACCACCTTGGAAAACAATCAGGTAATTCCTCAAAATGCTAAACATAGAGTTACCATATAATCCAGCCATTCTACTCCCAGATATCTACCTAAGAGAACTGAAAATACATGTTCCACATGTGAATATAAGCAGCATTATTTGTAACATCCGAGAAGCAGAAACAACCCAAATATTCATCAACTGATGAAAAGATAATAAGTTAAATGTGGTATGTCCACACAGCAGAATTTTGGCAATAAAAAGAAATGAAACATTGATACAGAGGTACTGATGAATCATATTAGCTGCTGCTACATGGTGGAACTTTGAAAACATGCCACATGAAAGAAGCCAGATATAAACAGGGCCACACGTGTATGATTCCGTTGACAGGAAATGTCCAGAATAGGCACATCTATCAAGACTGAAAGTTAAGTTAGCAGTTGTCAGGAGCTAGAGTGTGTGTGAGGGCGGGGAGGGTGAGATTGGGAGGAAATGGGGAGTGACTGCTTCTGAGTAAGGGGTTTCTTTTTGAGGTGATGAAATGCACTAAAATTGGTTGTAGAGATGGTTACGCAATTCTGCCCCTGTATCGAAAACCATTGAATTGCACACTTTAAATGGTGTTAAAAACCAAACCACTTTTATTTGCAAATTCATGGAGACAGTGTGTGTAAAGGGCCCGGCTCAGGATCAAACACAGCTGATACCCCTTCCCTCCAGGTAGCTGTGTAGAAGAGTCGGGCTGTTCAGCCTGGAAAACAGAAGACGGGAGTGGGAGCCATCTTCCCATAGCTGAGAGGTGTGGGGGAGCTGTTCCCATGGCATTATAAAATGCAGAAAAGGCAACAAGGGGAACGATTTCAGGAGAACAGATTTCATCTTGGGAGAAATTGAGAATTTCTTCTCAGAATGGGTTGCCCAGTGAGGAAGCTAGCTCAGGTGATTAAAGATCTTCAAAGAGATACTACTACTACCTAATGGGGAAGGTACAAGAAAGGACTTAGGTGCTAGGGGAGCAGCTGAGATGGGGGCAGCCTTAACATTCCATGGTGGTGTGGCAGCTGGCAGGCTCCTGGCAGGTTCCTGGAAGCCTATGTTAAGGGCCTAGAAATGTTGCTAGCTAGTTATTAAATCTTTGAGAGCCTGACATCGGCAACACTAGGAGTGTTTACTTGTGGACATAAGCAGTCAATACTCATTAGGGCTGTTGCTTTTTTGTTTGTGTGTGTTTGTTTGTTTATTGTCTTAGACAAGTGCTTTATTAGCACACCCCTGGTCCACACCAAATGCTGCCACAGGTGTCTGTGTGCTCTCCTACCTGCAAACATCCAGATCCACCTCCTTCCCCAGGGCAAATTCCTTCCCTGCTCTGCCCCAAGGTCTATGAGTAGTTCAGCTTCCTCTGTGAACTGTTCTGAAACCTTCCATCTGGTGGGAGTTCCAGTTGTGGAGAGTTCCTACTGTGGGCTGTAGTTACCTGGGCCTGTTTACCGCTTATGTGACCCTTAAGTTCAGTGGCATAGTCTCCCTGTTATACAGAGGGCACTGCAGACAGTGGGGTGGAGTAGCTCACTGGGATCACAGGCCCAAAGCCCCTATCTGTTCATCGCAGTAAGGCCTTGCTGTGGGGCATTCTGCCAGCCCCAGATGCCTGCAGCCCCGTTGCACCATTCCCCGGCTTGTATCTTTACCTGGAATCACAAAAGTCAGGGCATAGTTTCTGGCATCGGCTGCTGCCTTTGGCCTCAGTAACCTTCCCTGGCTTCTGCTCTGGTGGCTTATGGTAGTTGTGAGATTTCCACCAAAGCCCCCACAGACTGTTTCTTTGGATAACCAGGTGGATCCACCCCCAGGGGGCTGGACTCTTCTTGATTACTTTCCAACAGGGGGTCCCTGAGGGGCTCCTGACCTGACTTACATATTTATTTTTTTCATTTTAGCAGTTTTTAATGAAAGTTATATATTTGACATTTCATTCCTGCCTCTTTTCAATTGTTTCTTTCTTGTACTTGCCCTTTTCCTTTCCTACTTGGTGAGATTTGGCTTTCCATTCAAGGATCTGTTTGCCGTCTTTGCTCAGTTTAAGCCTAATAATAACCATCATGCTGGGGTGAAGGCCCACATGGACAGTTGTTTCATTAGCCTTTCCCCTTGCACCCACCCAATATAGGTACCATATTTCTTCCCGCAAACCTGGACTACTTTGCCAATCTGCTGACCTTTATAGTGCCCCTGAACAACCTGAACTTCATCATCCTTTCAGTGTTCAGATCAAACACTGTACTTCTGTCTCAGCTCTTTGGAAAGAGGCAAAGACATAATCTTCCTGTGAATGTGGGAAG
Source organism: Galagoides demidoff (assembly GCA_963574575.1). NCBI lineage: Eukaryota > Metazoa > Chordata > Mammalia > Primates > Galagidae > Galagoides > Galagoides demidoff. Next base: position 47,656 of record CAUYQV010042201.1, read on the forward strand.
GTGCATTGAAGTGTCTTTTGCAGTTCTTGCTTCAGTCAGAAGTCACAAAGGGATTGAACTTCATTTTAGCCACTGCCTCTTTGGCGATGGCCGCAAAAGGGATGACCTGACTTAAAATACCAAGAAAAAGTAGCTGGAGTCATCCAGCACGGGTGCATACACTGGCAGAGGAAAGAGCTTTATACCAGTCCAGTCTGCATTCCTCAGAGTGTGGCGTGCTCTGGGACCTTGGAGAAAGGGGTGAGTGTGTGTGTGCATGCGCTTATGTACCAGTGGGTTCTTAGCTTAGTTTTTTATTTTTAATTAAATATTTCAAGCACAGAAAAGTCTAGAGACTAACTCGGCTCAGTTCGTCTTAATAAATAAGTCATTACAGGACTGGAAGCTTCCTTCATGTTCCTCCCTGATTCTGTTTCCTTCCATTCCTCCAGGGGTAGCAGTCATCCTAAATTTGGTGTATGTAGCCAAAGATAAGACTTAGAATTGTTGTATATGTTTTGATGCTTTGTATCAGAGGACTGATATAAAAATATTTATACATCTTATGTAAATGTTTCCTTCTGTGATTTGCTTATTTCATGTAACATTGGATTTTGTCTATTTGATTTTAAAGCTTTACCTTTTTTTTTTTTTTTTTTTTTTGGTGAGACGGAGCCTCAAGCTATCCCCCTTGGTAGAGTGCCATGGCATCACAGCTCATAGCAACCTCCAACTCCTGGGCTCAAGGGAGTCTCCTGCCTCCACATCCCAAGTAGCTGGGACCACAGGCGCCCGCCACAATGCCCGGCCACTTTTTTTTTTTTTGGTTGCAGCCATCATTGTTATTTGGCAGCCCAGGCTGGGGATTCGAACCCACCACCTTAGGTGTACGTGGCTGGTGCCTTAGCCGATTGAGCCACAGGCGCCGAGCCGACCTTTACTTCTCTTAAGCTGAGATTCTTTGTCTGTAAAATGAGAATAATAATACAGTTTAAAGTGTTGCAATGATGAAGTTATACACATATCAAGTATCTAGCATGCAGCCTGGTATATGGTAGATTATCACTAAACAGTTTCTTTTACCTGTCTCTCTCTGATCCTCTGTTCTGTCCAAGTTCATCTGAAATGGCATACATGTCCTAGTGTCTGTGAGCCCAAAACACTACTAATTAGGGCGGCGCCTATGGCTCAGTGAGTAGGGTGCCAGCCCCATATACCACGGGTGGTGGGTTCAAACCAGGCCCTGGCCAAACTGCAACAGAAAAATGGCTGGGCATTGTGGCAGGCGCCTGTAGTCCCAGCTACTCAGGAGGCTGAGGCAAGAGAATCGCCTAAGCCCAGGAGTTGGAGATTGCTGTGAGCCGTGTGATGCCATAGCACTCTACCCAGGGTGATAAAGTGAGACTGTCTCTACAAAAACAAACAAACAAACAAACAAACAAAAAAACCCACTACTAATTCTAAAATTTACAAGAATCTTCTCAGGCTTCTAGTTTTTACTTCTCACGTGTTTCTTACTATTTCTTTCACTTTATTGTGAAAAAAAATTTTTTTTGAGACAAAGTCTCAAGCTGTCGCCCTGGGTAGAGTGCTATGGTGTCATAGCTCACAGCAACCTCAAACTCCCGTGCTTAAGTGATCCTCCTGTGTCAGCCTCCCAAGTGGCTGGGACTACAGGTGCCCAACACAACCCTGGCTATTTTGAGAGACAGGGTCCTGCTCTTGCTCAGGCTGGTCTCAAACCAGTGAACTCAGCCAATCCACCCACCTCGGCCTCTCAGAGTGCTAGGATTACAGGGTTAGCCACCACACCTAGCCTATTGTGAACTTTTATTGCTTCCGCATGTATTCAAAGATTTATATTGATTGTGTAATTTCCTCCAAGTATCAGTACGTAGTGGATGTCATAAGATTTTATACTACCAAACTATGATATTTACATAAAACATGCACAAAAGTTTTCTTAATTGCTATGAAAAAAGGGGATTTGGGGCTCGGCTCCTGTGGCTCAAGTGGCTAAGGCGCCAGCCACATACACCTAA
>CAUYQV010042203.1:0-30034 GCA_963574575.1 Galagoides demidoff
GTATGAATGAGCAGTGCAGGTAGCTATGATATTGTATGAAAAAGGGGGCAGCTCCAAAAAGATGGAGGGTTGTCAGGAAAGGCTTTCTTGAGAAACTGATTTTTCAGCCAAGACTTAAAGGATGAACGGGAGTTAAGAAGGCAAAAAATAGAGGGTAACGTGATATGTCAAGTCAAGGAAAAAGCGATTGCTTGATTGGAAAGGGGTGTGCAATATTTAAGAAACTGAAAGACTGGTTATGTATTCAAAGGTGGAGCTAAAGAGACATGTCAGGGGGCAAACCACTCAGGGACTTGGAGGTCCTTTTAAGGATCTGGAAATTCTCCTTAAGAGCAATGAGCAGCCACTGAACCCACCTAAGTCAAGCACTTGTGTCACTGGACGTGCCCAGATTGGAAAGGAATAAGCACAAACGTGGGAAGATGGCTGAGAGGCTACTGCTATAGTCCACGCAGGACAGGAGGGTGGCTTTTATCAGGATGTTATCAGTGGAAAGAGGAATGGATGGACTTCAGCAAGATTTAGGAGGAAAGGCTCGGCGCCTGTGGCTCAATCGGCTAAGGCGCCAGCCACGTACACCTAAGTTGGTGGGTTCGAATCCCCAGCCCGGGCCCGCCAAACAACAATGATGGCTGCAACCAAAAAATGGCCGGACGTTGTGGCCGGCGCCTGTGGTCCCAGCTACTTGGGAGGCGGAGGCAGGAGACTCCCTTGAGCCCAGGAGTTGGTGGTTGCTATGAGCTGTGATGCCATGGCACTCTACCCAGGGAGATAGCTTGAGGCTCCGTCTCAAAAAAAAAAAAAAAAATAGTGTCAGAACTGCGTTAAAGGACCACTAGCTGGGCTCTGCTGCTCTGCGTGTGAAATCCACACACATTTGGCCACAGAAGTCTTCTGTGTTAATGATTGTTATGACATGAGAGCCAAGGAAAAAAACACAATTTTGAGAAGTTTTTCCAAAGCAGTCTCTGTGATGGACAAATTTTTGTGTCGATTTGTGTAGGCACTGGTACCCAACTTTTGATCAATCACCGGTCTAGATGTTTCTGTGAAGGTGAGTTTTGTAGATGTTGTTGGGGGCCTGGGGTCTCAGTTCCCCAGACCCAGTTGACCTGGTTTGCTTACTGGGCTGAGCTGTCAAGTTCAAAGGAGGCATGGCAGTAATCTAAAGCAAAAGTGAGTGGAAACTGAAAATAAAACCAGGCTTGTCCCGGCAGTGTGGGTAGAGAGCGAAAGTAACCCACACAAGTTTCAGGGTAACAAAGAGAGATTTTATTTAGGAATAACAAACAGAATGTTTAGAGCACGTCCATAGAGGGTTGGAAGCAGCTTCCTCTCATGCCGGGGAAACGGTGAGAGAGACAGAGGCCAAGCTGGTGCAGGGGTATAAATATTCTCTGTTTGAAACTGGCTGCAAGTCTTTCATTGGCTTCTGCACCTTTAGGCATTATTGCCCTTCCTATGGGTCATTGATGGTCTCTTTCTATTGGTCATTGGTTACCTAGATTACATCATCCCACACTCTTATGGACCCTCCAGACTTCCTGGTTCAGAAAGCCAGGTTTTCCCAATTTATAGCTTTCTTAGGAAAGCTACAACCCAATTATAGCCCAAGAAGAAGGAGAAAGGAGAAAGGGAGGGGAGGGAGGAGGATGGGTGGTGGGAGAGTAATTAGTGGAACTACACCTAGGGTGCATCTTACAAGGGTACATGTGAAATGTACTAGGTGTAAAATATAAATGTCTTAACACAGTAACTATGTCAGATTATTTAGCTAAGTATTGTTTGAACGTAACATTTAGTAGGGAATAGATGTGCATGTGAAAGCTTCAAGCAGCCTTTGTCTTTTAGTGCCCTGAAAGGTCTAGGTTATCATTAAAGACTTGGATATGATCTGGCCAGAGATGGTAGTTACAAACGATAGGAGCTGGAGGGAACCTGGAAACAAGTGATTTAATTTTCTCCCTTCATGACTGGAAAAACAAAAACAAATGATTCCATGGTTTTCCTTTTAATATTTAGGGAAACAGAGGAGAAAGAACTTGCCCAGAATTGCCTAGCCTTTAGCTGGTTAACAAATTAATTAATTACATGATGGAATATAAGAGTCTCAGGATACCTGACCCTTATTCTTCTGCTTGTCTCTGACATTGTATTTAGGAATCCTCAGGTTCTTGCTTACCTTGAAATGATGGAACATTTTCATAGATATTATCTGTGTTTGGCCTTTGAACTTGATTGACTTTTGTGCAGTTGATCATTCATGATTTGCATGCCAACCCCTAACACTCCTACAGTGCTTCCTGCTCAGCAACGCCGTTCTAATTTGGAGTAAAACCACCTGTGATCTGTGCAGTTCCAGCAATAGGGCCATTTATTTACTGCCATTAGCAAGGTTTGAATTAAATACTAAACTAGGTGACAGTTCCAGTTATTTATGGTAACTGTCAGCAGCATAAATGAGGAGGTGCCACCATCTGCTATAAGATGAAGCAGCATCACGAAAATGACCAGTAAGGGCTGAGGTAACTTTCTCCAGCCCCAGTGTGAGAAAAACAAGGACCATTAACCTCCTGCCTGGAAAACCTCAGGCTTTTTAGGGACTAGAAGTTGGAACATGCTTCAGATAATTTCAATGTAACAAATATTAAGCATTTCCTATATGCCTAGCCTTGTGGGGCATAGAAATAAATACAGCAATGTCTCAAGCTTCAGGAATTTACAGCAATGAAACTAAAAAGGGAATACATATTATAACCACACAAAGGAAGAGTGACATAATTTTCCTTAGAGAGTTTTAAAGAACTCCAAAACAGTGCTGTGCGAAGACTTGAATTTGGAATCATATATATACTGGTTTAATTTCTGAATTTGCTAATTACTATCAGTAAGTAATATTTTGTGTCTTTTTTGGTCCTTTAAAAATGCATAGGGTTTTTGTGCAGGAAAGATAACATTTCATACATAAAGTGCCTTCTGGTACTTTACTGCCTGATACTTGGGCAGATGTTGAGAAGAAAGAGATATGAGGTCTGGTGGAGAAACAGGTTGAGTCACACAGAGGCCTCACTATTTTTCCCTTTGGGGATGAACAGAGATTGGTAGGCAGAGAGGCAGCATGAGGCAAGCCTGAAAAATGTAAGGGGCATTCACATTGTAGCTGGGCTCACCAGAGGTGGTGGGTGAAAACATTTTTGAAGAGCCTTGAGGGCAGGTAGAAAAGTCAGAGCTTTAAATTATTAGACAAAGGAAAACTGAGGAGGAAAAAGATGCAAGAAAACATGTGGACATTTTGTATGGCGCAGAGGAGGGGATGCACAGCTCCGTGGCGTCTTCCCAGGGCTCCTGCTGACTTCAATTTAGTGGGTTTCATGATGAAAGAGTCCAGCCATGCTTGGATCCCACCTGAAGTGCCTGCAAGCTGCAGAGAAGGACCTCTGGCCAGACAGGACAGACCATCTTGTCCCCACAAAGGTGACCCATCTGGTCACTTTGAGATGGACCAGGGACCCCTGTTAGGGACCTATAAAGCCCCCAAGCATGGAAATAAAGAATAATGTTGGGTGCCCTCATGGGAAGTTCTGGGTACCTAACTACCCTTGAAAAGTGAATGGTCAACCTGATGAACAGGAAAATAGTAATAACAGTGCTTTCCAATCAAACCAGAGTCACAGGTATATTGGTTTCCTATGAAAAGTAACAGATGGTATCATTTTAAAAAAAATTTTGTATTAATATCAGGGTACAAATGATTAGGTTGCATTGTTTGCATTTGTTGGGTAAAGTCTCTGTTTCAGTTGTGTCCCCCACCAGAGGTGACCTGTACGCCCTTACACCATGCCTATTAGGTGGGAACACAGCCATCACCCCTCCACTTCCTGTCTCCCCCTCCCCCAACTCAAATTGAATTGAGTTTTTCTCTTATGTGGGTGTATATTAGTTTGTCTACTGGTTTCATATTAGTGTTGAGTACTTGGACACTTGCTTCTCCAGTCTTGTGATACTTTACTAAGAAGAATGTGTTTCAGCTCCATCCAGGTAAACAGAAAAGATATAAGGTCTCCATCTTTTTTATGGCTGAATAGTATTCCATGTACATACACCACAGCTTATTAACCCATTCCTGGGTTGGTGGGCATTTAGGCTGTTTCTACATCTTGGTGTTTGTAAATTGAGCTGCAATGAACAGTCTGGTACAAATGTCCTTATGATAAAAGGATTTTTTTCTTCTTGGTAGATGCCTAGTAATGGGATTTCAGGATCAAATGGGAGGTCTATTTTGAGTTCTTTGAGGATTCACTATACTTCTTCCAAAAAGGGTGGATTAATTTGCAGTCTCACCAGCACTGTGAAAGTGTTCCCTTCTCTCCACATCCACAACTTTGGGACTTTGTGATGTGCGTCCATTCTTACTGGGGTTAGGTGATATCACAGGGTAGTTTTGATTTGCATTTCTCTGTTGATCAGTGACAATGAGCATTTTTTCATATGTTTGTTAGCTATTTATATGTTTTCTTTAGAGAAGGTGTGTCTTGCACAGTGAGAGATGGGATTACTCTTTTTCTGTTGAGTAATTTATCTGTAGATCCTAGTTATCAGCACTTTGTCAGATTTGTAACAATGCAAATATCTTTTCCCATTCTGAAGGTTGTCTTTTTGCTTTATTTGTTGTGTCCATAGCTTTTCTTTTCAGTTACTCAAGTCCCATTTGTTTATTTTTATTGTTGTTGCAATTGACACAGAAGTCTTCTTCATAAAATCTTTCCCCAGATCAACATCATCAAGAGTTTTCCCCATGCTTTCTTATAGGATTTTTATTATTTCATATCTAAGATTTAAATCTTTTATCCATCTTGAGTCAATTTTTGGAAGTGGTGAAAGATGTGGGTCCAGTTTCAGTCTTTTACATGTGATTATCCAGTTCTCCCTGCACCATTTATCGAATACAGAATCTTTTCTCCAGTGTATGCTTTTGTTTGGATCATAGGAGATGAAATGGTGATATAAAGCTGGTTTCATCTCTAGATTTTCTATTTTGTTCTATATGCCTATGTCTGTATTTTTGTCCAATACCATGCTGTTTTGATCACTGTGAACTTGTAATGTAACCTAAAGTCTGGTATGTGTCTGGCTTTTTTTTACTAAGAATTGTCTTGGCTATGTGAGTTTTTTTCTGGTTCCATACAAAATGAAGTACTATTTTTTTCCAGTTATCCAAAGTATGATGTTGGTATTTTAATGAGGATGGCATTAAATCTGTAGTTTGCTTTGGGTAGAATAGACATATTGACAATGCAGATTCTTCCCAGCCAAGAACATGGTATGCTCTCCCATTTGTTAATATTTTCTGCTATTTGTTTTCTTGGAGTGTCATAATTCTCTTTATAGAAATCCTTCACCTCTTTTGTTAGGTATATTCCCAGGTATTTCACTTTCTTCGAAACTACTATAAAGGGAATTACGTCCTTGATTTGCTTCTGAACTTGGCTGTTATTGGCTTATACAAAAGCTACTGATTTGTGGACATTGATTTTATATCCTGAGACATTATTGTATTTCTTGATAACTTTCAAGAGTCTTGTGGTTTAGTTTCTGGGGTTTTCTAAATATAAGATTTTATCATGGCAAAAAGAGAGAGTTTGATTTCTTCTACCCCAATTTGTATGCCCTTTATATCCTTCTCTTGTCTGATTGCATTAGTGAGAACTTCCAGCACTATGTTGAATAATAGTGGTAATAGTGGGCATCCTTGTCTGGTTCCAGTTCTAAGTGGAAAAGCTTTCAGTTTTATTCCATTAAAATGATGTCTTAAAATATATTCTTGAGTTTTTTCTCAGATACTCCTGTCAGATGGAAAATGCAGAAAAGGACAAACTGTGGAATTGAACTCTGACTGATGTTCTTTGTTTTAAATTTCTCCCTGAGGGTCCGGGAGTCATAACCATCTTAAGAATCCTTTCTGCTAATCAAAGAACCTCTGAATCCAACTTTGACCCCTGTGGCCCACAAGCCCCTGCTCCTGGGCATCCTGCCTTTTGAGGCCAAGGCAATGTGTAACATCCATGTATTGATTTACAATTTTGAGTGCAATTTGTGCTTTTCTGAAATTTACCTCTGCCTTAAAAAACCCTTGAGTTTGGGTCTTAAGCATGAGTTTATTATTTTTCTTTCATGGTGCCATGGAGTAAAGTTTTTTTTCTCCCACTATAAATTCTCAACTTTAGGGTCTGGCTTCGCTGCACCAGGCCAACAGACTTCAGTGGTCTAGAGGATGGGGTGCGATGGTGGTTCTACTCTCCTGAGCAATGCATGTCTCCTTCCTGTCTCAGATCAGCTGGGTGTCCCAGCAGGCATTGGTGGGATCAATCACCATGATGATGAGATGCGATGAGAGACTTCTGATTGGAACATGAAGAGTCACAGAATTTTGGACATAAAATGCACATGAGTATTATGCCAGTGCAGAGGTCCAGAGAAGGGATGTGAGCATGCTGTGAACACACAGTAGGCAGGGAGTGTGGAAGCTAGCGCATAGATCTCCTGAGTTTCTGTTCCAAGCTTCTTCTTACCATGTGATCTCTCACTAGTAAAGATACAACACACACACGCACACACATTAATGTGTTTTGTGCATTTTATAACTCCATGTTCATTTTAGAAGTCCCAGCCAACATGTTCCTTTCTTTGAGAATATCTTGATGACTTTTCCAGATGGAGTGGATCACTTATTTCTTTGTGCTCCCATGGACTTTGAATATATCATGATAGTAACACTTGTCTGCATACTTTTCTTATGAACTACTTTAGTTTTTTATTTATCATGAATTCTTAACCTCAAATTTTTCTAGGAGCTGGTTGCAATGGATACTCACTGAACATGTGCTTGTTAAGTGAAGAATAAATGCATGCATGAATGAATGAATGAAGGGCAGATAATCATGGAACTCATTCCTTGGGATCACAGATTAATCCTAGTAATATCCAGAGAAATGGTTTTCCTTGGTAGCATGTGAATTAGTCTAAGCTGAACGTCATGGTGGTGAATTTTAAAGTTGAATGCCTTGTGATATTTATGGTGTGGAGGAAAATGTGACATTTTTATTGTTCAGAGATAATGTCCTATGCAGATTGAAGGGACATTTTGACTTCGTAATATGTAATGTTAGGAAAAAACTACCTGAACAGAGATGGATTTGAATAGAAATTTGGAATTAGTAAGATTTTCAGGAAATAACTTTATGGCACAGCAACTTTATTTACTGTTATATTATGTCACTCTCACCCTAAAGGCCAAATGGTACAAACCAGCAGCAAAGATCATGCAGATTTAGTTTGCAATATGTATTAGAAAAGTTCATTGTAATTTTATGAAGTCACACAAATATAAAAGCAGAGAGGAAACTTACCCAAACTAATTACCATGTTTTTGTACTTTAAGAAGATCATTGTTTCACATTTTAAAGTTTCTACAATTGGAAGGCATTTTACAATCAAAATAAAAAGAAATATGCCACCCCCTAGGCAGAGGAATAAATTTTGATGTAATTGTCACAGAGTGTGCATATGGGAACTTAACCAAGTGTAAAAAAAAAAAAAATCTGTTCATCTGATTGTCACCTCAGTTATTTATTACCATTGGTAGCACCACATGCAATTAAATTTTAACTTAAATTAGTATTCCAAGTTGTTGCTTGAAAGGGCTTTAAAGAAGACACACTTTAATGCAGCACTGAATGCAAAATTATTGTGCATTTAAAATAGAAAAAATATGGACTTATGGAATATAACAAGCAAACATTTGTCTGTAGAAGAATGACTTTCTTTCATAATTTATTGCAATGTGACAATTGATGGGTAAATTCTTCTCCCAAAAGGCAAGGCATTCACAACTTCTTCATCTTGGACATATGTGTAAAATGTTGTCTGTCGCCCACTAGGCAATGCAATTTAAAACATTTGAAAATGCTAATTCATTCAGGCTAGATAATGGAATGCTAGAATCAGGAGGTGTTGATGTGACTACCTCTCTAGCATGGAGGACCAGCACTCAGTAATCATGAGTGAAAAATTACAGCTGACTTTTGAGAGAAACCATTCAGCATCTTCTACAACAGTGGTTCTCAACCTTCCTAATGCCTTGGCCTTTTAATACAGTTCCTGTGGGTTGTGACTCACAGGTTGAGAACTGCTGTTCTAGAAGATGTAATTGACATACAGGTGGGTATGAAAGGCAAAGTATTCAGGTCCTGAAGTGTGGGGCCTGTGAATGTTACATCATGTGGGAATAGGATCTTTTCAGATGTGATCAGATTAAGAATCTTGAGGTGGGGGGATTACCCTGGATCAAGTGGATAATGTGTGAACCCTGAATGTGTTTACAAGTGTCATTGACACAGGAAGCAGAGATTGTGGGGAAGGGGTTAGGCGCTGAGGGATGCAAGAAATGCAGCTCCAGAAACTGCAAGAAGCAAGGAACACATTCCTCCAGAGCCTGCCAGGGGGAAACAGTCCTCCTGACACCTTAATTTGGTCCCAATAAATCTCATTGTAGACTTCTGAACTCCTGAACTGTAAGAGAATCAAATGGATTGTTTTAAGCCATGAAATTTGAATTTGTGGTCATGTATTATAGCAGCAATAGGAAACTCATACCATGGGGGACAAAAAACCCTAAACTAAATTAACTATACCACACTAACCTAACCTAACCCAAGCATTTATCTTATAAATGTCCCCACCTAGGAAATGTCAACCCAACGTGTACCTTGGTATCTTTTACGGCCCACTCTTTCTCTACTCCTAACACTTATTTCCCTTTTTACAATCCTTTTCTTACTTCCTAGAATTGACTTGAATCTCACATCACCCCCTTCTGGTTCTGAGCTGGCTGCTCAGCTGCTCAGTGTCCCACCCCTGCCCCTCATCCACCCACAGGGAGAATCCTCCCTTGGCCTCCACCAGGGGTTGGCAGTCACATGGTGTCTCTGAAACTCAGTCGCTTTGTGTACAAAACAGCAGGGGACTGAACTGGATACTGTTTTAAGTTGCTTTTCCATTCTAAGCACAAATCTTGAGGTGGGGGGATTATCCTGTATTAAATGGGAGGAAAGCAGAAGGGGATTTTATGACAGAAGAGAGACCATATGATAAAGGAAGGCTTCTTCATTCTGAGACACAGCTAGGGTACAATTAATTTCTTGAGTGTTTCATAATCAAATCTTACTCTTCTTGGTTTCATCATTTGAGTATTAACAGACCATACTTGACCCTAGAACTGTTTTTTATCAATATTTACCTTCTGATCTGTTGGCTTCCTTTCTGGGTGCACTGCAAGTGTTGTTGCATTAAGAAATGTTGGGTGATGAGACATGGGGATAAAGGATGGGTTTAATGGTCTAATGTTCACATAGTATAAGTCAGAAACCAGCAAGACAGAAACTTCTGCATTTGAAACAAATAAAATTTCATGTAGGGAACTTGTTATATAAATGACAGAAAGCTAAGAAAGCACATGGAGCAGCCAGGTGGTGCCCTGGAGACCAGCAGACTGGGGATGAGGTGGGGTCGGCTCTAGCCTAAGGAGGGGTCTCGGGGAAGAAGCGAGAAGCTGGCGGAACTGTCCAAGGGGCACGCACACAGAAGAGTTTTTCACTGGCCAGCCGGAGGCCAGCTGAGAAGGTAACTGGGGAGATACAGGTTGTAGGGACCAGCTACCCTGGAATAGTGAACAAAGCAGGAAAAACACTGGAATGGTCAATGGGGTAGATGTGTCCAGGACTGTCAGACTCAGGAGTGCGTTACTCTGGTTTGGAAGTGATTGTTTCTAATCTTTATTGGAAGTTGTGACAATTTTGGTGTGGTAGGCAAACATAACTCCTTAGAACTTCTTAAAAGGAGTTCTACTAATGACTTAACTGAGGTTTGAGGCGTCTGGCTCGTGGTTAAAAATCTATGGTAATTTTTTCAGACCCAGCCATGGGCAATGAAAAATGTCTTCCTGGCCAACCTCCAGGGGAGCCTGGCCTCCCCATGTGAGGGCAGTGTGTTGCATCTCTTGGAGGGAGGGGTGGCTGAAGACCCAGGCCCCCTGGCCGCCAGCCATGCTCTGTGCACACTTATATCCTAGCCAGCCTTTATTCTTAGGTCTGCTGAGGCCTCCTTACTAGGAGGGTAGACAGGGGAAGTTGAGGAGACATCTCCCTGCTGTTCCTCAGTTCCCAGCACTTTCCACTCAGAACACTCCCTTGATCCCAGGTCCATAAAACTGATGGAGCCTTTGTTTGGTGCTTTCTTAACAGACAGCCACCCATGCAGTGACCCACCTGGCCTCTGCACCAGCATCCTATGGGTGAAGACGGCACAGGGAGGTGGACCTTTCTCCAGCTTTATCTGAGCAGGAGCTTGCCTATGATCTCACCAGACATCTGCCCTGCCCTCATTTCCTGGGTTTATCCAGCTGTGAGTGCAGATGGGGCCAGCTGTCTTCTTCCCCTGGCTTTCCTGGCCATTCCTCATGAAGCAGTAGGTCTGAGAGGGCTGACTTCCATGAGGGAGGCCTGCTCTTTACCTAGGGGTGTAGGAAGACCTCCTCATGTCAGAACAGCTAAACATTTTTCAATCTGTGGTGAAGAACTAAATTAGGATTTATTTCATCAACTCAGTTCTTTCACATAGGAATTACTTATTGAAAAGAAATATAAAGAGTTATCAAATGAATGAATTATAGATGTTGATATTATGAAGCCACAACGGAGCTAATCAAAATAAACAAGACACAGAGGACTTCAACTACTTTTTGAATGCTGTTCTTTTTTTCTTTTATTCTACTGTGAGTAACATTGACATTATGGGATGGCACATAATCTTAAAAAATAAGGAAGGTATATTGTGAATATCTGACTCAAAAGCACATGTGAATCATCTAGTTTATTCTTCATTTTCATCAGTTTAAACTTTTCTTGGCTTCTAAAATCCAGAAAATAGTATCAGCTTTCCAGGTGAGGCAAAGCTGTGGGCTCTGTACAGTCCTGTCCCCCTTCCTTTCTTTTCTTTCTATTAAATTTCTAGTCTTTACAGCACCAGGTTTTGAGGATGTAATTAGGTAATTAAGTGTTTTGGTTTGAAAGATCACTTGTTGGATTAAAGAACACACGGAGCAGGAGATGTAAACATGAGCTTGTGGGTGGTCTCCATGAAGGCCTTTCTTTTCCATTTTGCTTAATTAGATTCCTAAGAAGTTGTAAGCAAGATTTTCGGCAGATAAACTGTGAGGCAGATGAGTGCCTTAGGAAAATTGATGGTTGACTGTGCTAGGTTGTGCTATTGCAGGAAACAAAGAAAATTTCCTGTGGGGAACATGTTACACAGATGATGAAAAGCTAGGAAACCAAATGGAGCATGAGGCACCGTAAAGATTAGCAAACAGCAGGAGCCAGAGGACCAGGAGGAGCTGTTAGCCACAGCCTGCATCTTGGGGCAGGAGCTGGGAATGTGCCACAGACACCCCCCCACATGATGCCTCAGTGGCCACATGGGCATCCCTCAACCAGTCGACAACTAATTGTAACCATCACAAACCTAAGCATAAAGGCTAGAATGTTTTCGTAGGCATTATTTTTCTATTTGAAAAAAATAGAAAAATTTTTGGGTTTCTTGATTAAAACAACTGAGTATAATAAGTATGGATAGCAAAGGAGACCACTCTCACTGCAAGATTTAAAAGAAATCCTCATGGTGGTTCTATTCGGTCACTTTATTATCTCGTCTTGGAGATGATTCTGTAATTCTTCTCCTCTGGTGAGAGAAACCCGTTTTCCCCACTATGACTAGCTCCTTTCTCTTCTCCTCATAAGCAGCTGTCAGGGGGGATTGCTACTTTCTGCTCATCTTTGTAAAGATTTGCTTTGTTTATTCAAAGTAACATCAGCTAGAGAAGCTTGAAAAGTACTTATTTCAGACACCAAAGGAGGGGACAGAGAGCTCCACTCGGAGACTCCAACCGTGTGTTGATTCCTTCCTACAGAGGGCTTATTTGCACACTTAGGAGATATTCCACCCTTGATTGTATCTTCTTTTTGGTGGCCATTAAATAAAAAAAGTACAAATAAATAGACTTTGCTTTAAACCCTTGTACATTTTTGCATAAATATTTGATTTTGGAAAACACTAAATGACTATTTTTAGCTTCGACTTCTTTGCCCCTGCTAGTCCACCTCTACAGATTCCCCAAGTTCTCTCCGAAGAGGACTGCCCACTACCAGTGCTCCTCAACTTAGGATGGGGCTACGTCCTGATAAATCTATTATAAGTTGAAAATATTATAAGCTGAAAATGTATTTTAATACACTCAATGTTCCAGATATCTTAAGGTAACCTGGCATTCCTTGAACACGGTCAGAACACTCACATCCACCTGCAGTTGGGAAAAATTATTGAACACAAAGCCTGTTGCATAGTAAAGAGTTGAATGTCTCATGTTATTCATTGAAAGCTGTGCTGACAGTGAAAAACAGAAGGGTTATGTAAAAATCAGTACTTGAATCACTATTTCAAGTGAAATAGTGAAGTGATGGTGCATTGTTTTTGCACCATCATAAAGTCAAAAAAATCTTAATTGTCACCACCATAGGTCAGAGACTGTCTGTGTTAGTATTATTCTTTGTTAGAACCCTCAGTCAGGAAGTTTAGTGAGACTAAAAATGAAAAAGATTTAAGTTTTATTTTTTACAGAGATTTCTGTCTTAACTAAAGAGGCAGTGCTCATGTGCTCATGAAGCAGGAAGCTGAGTGGCACAGTGAACACCTTTGCTGCCACTTTGGATCCAACTACTTCATCATACATTTATGGCACCAGATGCTGCTTTAAAGATTTAAAGAAAAAAGGTCGTCTTGTTCTCATGGAGTTCACAATCTCATAAAAACACAGATATGTGAACAAACACGCTCATGGAAAGCCACCTCAGCAACCTCCTGGCAGGGGATGGATGGTAACTAACTCTGTCTGTAAGGGCAGGGTGAGGTGTTGGAGGGCTGGATGTCAGAGCTGTTTTTTGAAAGACGGAGAAAATAAACTTTCGCTCTTTGCTTCCCATAGGCTCGGGGCAAGTCTCCCTGCACCTTTCCTCCTCCTGACCTTTGCATGACTGGCCCCTTCTCACCCTCAGGTCTCCGTCAGCGTCCTTTCCACAAGGCTGTCTGACCTCTCCCCTGACAGCCCCTCTGCAGAAAACTGGTGCCCCACCAGCTCCCAGCTTGGTATCACCGCACACATCCGTTAGCACTTAGGGGGTGATTTTTAGCTTCTCCCCCACAAGACAATAAACTTCCTAAGGATAGGAATCTCATCTCTTTGGGCTGTATCACCAAAACCTACAGGGGTTCTAGGCAAGAAGTAGGCATTCAGTAAATATTTGTTGACGTATTGGTTGTATGCAGCTTTTACTATGAGAATAAGGAAAAATTTGAACTTTGCTGTTGACATAGGGATGACATCCTATGATTTATTAGTTACATATAAATACTGATGTAATTCCTTATAAGATAAACTAAAATAGACTTTTATAAATTTACACATGCTACTGATGAGGCTCCATACTAATGATTTAAAGTTGTAGGGAATTTTAATTTTGTTCTTGAATAGAAAGCCTTAAAAAAGCTTTATTTTTCATTTCACAGATTGGTAAATAGCTTTCCATGGCTATTTTCTACCCCATTTAGTCTAAATTTCCCACATCAATATTGCAAGCTCTCTCAAACATGACTCTCCACAGTCTGAACTTACTTTCTGGTATTCTGTAATGTGTAGCTCACAGATTAGACAGGTCCTTTTGGGTTCTCACATGCCAAGTTCCCACCTGTCCATCTTTCACTGCCACCCTCTACAGGGAACTTTCCTCATTCTTTGCCTTTACTGACTTTGGCCAAAGTCTCTTCTCAGCTAAACTTCTATCTCCCCCCCCTCCCCAGCTGCAGGGCTCCCACCGGCCTCTGCTCCTTCGAATGCTTCACATCTCTGGGACTCACCACTCAGCTCTCTTCTGTCCTGTAGTGATCAGTGTGGGTTCATGTGGGTTGGACTTACCTGCTCGCCTAATTAATCACAATTTCCTTATCTACAAAGTAGAGCTAATGCACCTGTCACAGAGGAAAGAGGGGAAACACTTCAAACAGCTGGCAGGGCAGAAATGCTGGTTCCATCTTACTCTGTTTTTGCAGCAACAACTCAGGGCTGTTCAAGGAGTGTTGCTTAAGGAATGGAATTTGGCTGATTGCTGGTGGGGGGGTGTCTGAATGTAGTTTGTGGAAGCACTGGAGTAAATGCAGAGAATGTGCTGCCTCTGAAATTAAGGGGAAAAGTTTTATTTTCTATATTCTATACCTTAGGCAGGATACAGAAGATAATTTTGCCATTTTCCTCATGAAGAAAAGAGTTTGGAAAAGATATGAACCACTAATTGTACATTGGTGTGAAAAATATTTTGGTAAAGCTTTATCCTTGTTAAGTCTGGCTCTGGACCAAGTCTCTTAGAAATAAAAGGGAAACTGTCCAGGTACCCAACCATATTGACTTCACGAAAATCAAGGTCCCAACTTGGGGACCACAGGGAATAAAAGACATTAGACATTTAGAACCAGGTAGGTCAGATGACCAAAGGTTGTTTTCAGGACCTTCTCATGCTGAGCTTCTTGGCCCCTTTTCACATGTAGGTGTGCACACACGTATACCCACAGACACACGCATGTACACACACAGATACACACACGCACACGGACGCACAAGCAAATATGCACATACAGACCCGTGCACATATCCACACACGCAAACAGGTGCACACCTCACTTGCCTCTGCCATGCAGGGACAGGTCCCGGCCACCAGGTGTCACTGCGTAAACTGTCCTGGAGATGGTGCCGGGTTTGGGCGGGCCGGGTGGCCCTGCCAGGAGCTGTCACTGCACCACTTTCTGGATGACCTTTAATGAAAACAGAGCTGCCAAAGTAGCTTGACAGCAAATTTTATTAGTAACAGAAAATCCATCATAAGACTCAATACAGCATCGCACCGATTAGTTTCTCTTATCGTAATGGTCACAGTGAAAACAGCTAAAGAAAAAATCAAAAACTGCACTGCCAGGTGAATTGGTGGGAAGGGGCAATCTGAGATGGTTGCATGTCTTCCTCTGCAAAAGCACTTCGGGGAGGGCAGGGCCATTTGACTACAGGCTAACAAGTGTTTTTCTTTCAAAAGCAGGTGGAGGTGGAGCCTAATTCTTCAGTTCATTTCATATGCTGTATTTGAGAAATCAGATAATTCCTCCCAAGCATTATATTCAAATTCACCTCTATGCTTCCATGCGTAGCTAGACCAATTCTGTCACTCCCTCCTGTGTAACCTGCCCACTTACTGAGTCTTAAATGTACTTTCTTATGACAACAGGTCCCTCAACAAAGGCAGCTGCACATTTCAAAAATCAAAAGGAATTTGGCTAAACGGCCTGTAGTATAATGTGGTGGTGCCTGCAGAAACTACCATGTCCAGACTGCAGGCATTGTGCAAAGGATGAGCCTTTTAAGGAGGCACATTTCTGCAAAAGGAATCGTCTCACTGATGTTATTTAGTTTTAGTGATATAACTCACGCTGGAGTCGCACACAAAGAGAGGGCATGGAAGTGGCTCCCGCTTCTTCGAATCATTTAGGGCTGTCCAACCTGTGGCCTGCAGGCTACATGCAGATTATTTGAGGACTGTTTTGCTTATCAAAAGTGGTGTTAGATGTTGCAAAAACTATGCATGGACTTTTTCTTTCTTTTTTTCTTTTTTTTCTTTTTGCTCATCAGCTTTCATCCGTGTCTGTGTGTTGAATGTGTGGTCTAACAGAACTGTTCTTCCAGTGTGTGGCAGAAAAGAAAACAGGCTGGACGTCTGATTGTCAGACTTCTGGTTTAGTAATAGCTTGATAAAAGAGCTTCCTACTTGTAATCTACCAAAATGGGCTTTGGTCTATTTAAGCAGAAAAGAGAATTGCTGGGGTGATAGTGGGAAGGTTGGCTACCAAGGCTCTGAAGATGGGCTGACACCAGAGGTCACCAGGCCTGGGGTCCTGCCTCCCTTTGCCTTGAAGGAGCATCTCATAAGGACCCCGTGACAGCGCTCAGGGGTTTCAGACCCGACTGCTGGCATTGACGCCCGAGAGGCTGCTGCCCTGGCATCATCTTGGAGAGTCCTTTGTTGTCCTGGTCTACTCAGAATCAAAGGCTGTGAGCAAGGGTCCAATCCACGGAGGCCGGGTTGGGCCTTTGCCCTCCAGCTTGGAGAGCAGTGTCTGGATTCTCAGTGCCCACAATGAGAGACTGGTCAGACTATGCACTGGAAAGAGGCCCAGCCCTGGGAGGAGTTTGGATGACAGTCAGCCATAGTGCCACAGATAACCACCACAAAGTGTAGACTTAGACTTGAAATTGGGGAACTATTTGTGGATGGACTTAGGAAGGTGCTGGGTGAATTTGAACTTGAGAGGTGTGGAGTGTGTCTGTGCATTGATGAGCGTTCATTCACAAGTGCCGGTTTTCAGGGCATATCCAAGTGCCTGGCTGGATGTGCTCTCACTATTCCTACTGCACCCTGTGCGACAAAGATGCTCTTGCTTCTGTGTGGCTGTGTGCTGGGAGCTGCTCCTGGCCTCTGTCTGCCATGGGCTCACATGCTTGACGGCCCTCACACACAGCGTCCCTGGCAGGAGCCCTGGGGCAGCGGGTGGCCTGACCTCCACGTTTACCAGCTGTCTGCTGAGGGCTGCTTCCTTAGAAGCCTCTGAGGGGCTCTTAAGCTCAATTAAATCAGGATGTCTGGGAGGGGCTCAGGCTCCAGACTTCACAAAGCTTCTAGGCAGGCTTTATGGTTAAAAATCCATTAAGTATTTATCAAGCTGAGAGCTGTTGTGGAGGCCACTTCTGGTGATGGGAAGTGGCCCAGGACATCTCAGTGCCTCCCCGGCATCTGACCTTGACCTTCCACTTTCTGCTGTTGCTCTGTCTGAGGTGCCTGCCACCCTCCCCTTCCACCGTCCTGCCTGTCCTTAGGCTCTCTGCTGAGTGCAGCTTGGTTTCTGAATCTTCCCTCGGCTCTTCCTGCCTATGTTAGTCTCTTCTTGAAGCTGTTGTCATGCTGACCTTCATTTACCCCTTACTTCTGTCCCTTCCCTCATTTCCACTGTCCACCATGCACTCTGTGTACATTGAGCTCAGGGCAGACATGCACGTTCCTGTGCAGAAATGGTCAGTGCAGACTGTGCCTTTAAGAAGGCTCACATTCTTCCCTGTGGTTCGTATCTTAGCAATTGGACTGTAAGATTTTTGATGTGGGAGCTGGTTTACGCCTCCTGTGGATTTCATAGCCCGGTGTATAGTCACACCCTTATTGTACAGATCCATGCCTACTCAATCAATTTTTTAAGCTGTTTATAGTATGGTTGGCCTAACAATTGAAGACTTACTTCTCAGGAACAGAATACTTTTCATTAGATACTTACATGGAGATGACACTGTACACAACTTTTATGCTTCTTAGTCAATAACAGCACAGGTGGTAAAAGGAAAAGGTGACAAGGCAGACAAGTTTAGGGAGGAAAGCCAAAGAGAATTTTATTGCTATCTGTAAAAATCACAGCTACAATTTCCCGAGTGCTTTCATCCTCCCTGTGATCCTCACAGAAACCCCGAGAGGTAGGTGTTGTCCTTCCCATTTTATAGATGAAGATATAAAGGCTCGGGGGTGATGGACAATCGCAATCACATTCTTTTTTTTTTTTTTTTTTTGTGATGGAACCTCAAGCTATCCCCCTGGGTAGAGTGCCATGGCATCACAGCTCATAGCAACCTCCAACTCCTGGGCTCAAGCGAGTCTCTTGCCTCGGCCTCCCAAGTAGCTGGGACCACAGGCGCCCGCCACAACGCCCGGCCATTTCTTGGTTACAGCCATCATTGTTGTTGGCAGGCCCGGGCTGGGGATTCGAACCCACCACCTTAGGTGTACGTGGCTGGCACCTTAGCCGATTGAGCCACAGGCGCCGAGCCCGCAATTACATTCTTAGTGGCAAAACTGAGCCTTAGCTCCGAGTGGCACGTGGTTTTTCATGTTGGTGTGTGTGTGATTTGAAATCAATTACTCTGCATGGAAGGAGGAGAGAACCAACACATCATGGGGGTGCTGGAGACACTATGCTCCATAGGAACTGCAGGGAATGACTGGTTATGGATGGGTGGAGGGAGAGTAAAAGGATGAAGGGACGGGCATGTTTGGGGTAAAATGCACTAGAGTAGTGGTTCTCTACCTGTGGGTCATGACCCCTTTTTAAATACATTGCAGCATCAGGAAGGTTGAGAACCACTGCACTGGAAGAATTTGTGAGAAACCAGCCCCCAATTTATAGAGAATGTTATTTCTGTGCAGGTGGGTGATTTTTAAAAAAAATTACCTGCTGTTTGTTGTTACCCCTCGTTCCCTCTGTGAGACATTTGGAACGGACACCTGCTCTCTTATTGACAAGTGTGTGTAACTTTCATTGTCACGTTTAACAAGACCTGCCCTGTGGAGAGGACAAATTGGATTCATGCCCAGACTCGGAGAGGCTGCTTCTCCAGGTAGCTGCTGGGAAGCTGTCTGGACACAAATGCTTTTTCCCTCTGGCTTGACCCTCACATTTCCAGAGAGGGAAGCATGAGATGTGCACTAACTAAAACTTGCCACCAGCTTGTTTCATCTCTCATTGACACTGTTGAAAAACACAGGGGATAATGACTCATTTCCTTACTCATGTCTAGATAGTAATTTTCACTTCTTAATAACTTCCCTGTGGCCGTTGAAACCTCAAATGAAATAGAATTTTGCAAGCGGGCAGATGATATTTTAGTTATATGTGAACTAATTTTACCGAATCAAGATGTAGATGATGCAGGGTATAGTTTTACTTCTGACCAAACACAGAGGTGGGCTGGGAAGCCCACAAAAATAGTATTTAGGATCAGAAAAAGGAAGCCCATGGTTTCTAAGACAGTGACAAGATGCCTCACTTCCTTTCCTGTGGCTGGTTAACTTGTCTTGGAGTTTGGAAGGTAAGCGTTTCTCTGTACCACCCCTGTGCAGGTTCTGTGTGGAAGGCTGTAAGGGACCCAGCAGGGCGAGGGAGGCACTCTGCTCCCACAGGCTCATGGGGAGGGAAGAACCTTGGCCCTCAGTTCAAGACCTGGATTCTTGCCTGGGCTCTATGCCATCTGGTTGCCTGATCTTTAGCAAGTCTTTTAACTCTCAAGGATCTTAGTTTTCCCTTTTACAATCAGTTATAGGATCAATGAGTATCCTTCCCATCTTGAAATTCTATGTTCTTTCCCCTTTCTGGTGACAAATCTACTGGTTAAATGAGACAAAATAGTAAGTCTTAGAACCAAAGTCAGAAATTCAAATAGCAAATCCTTAAACAAGCATCAATAGTTCTCAAGTTATACAGAGATAGTAAAAAATACAGGGAAACGAGTATCACTTCTATTTATTAATACACTTGTGATAGATAACACATTCCTCTCATTCACTCACATGTAGATATTAAGCTCTTCAGAAGACATACAACAATTCATCAAGTCTTGTAGTAATTATCCAAGGTTCTCTGCCCCTAGTTATAAGAACTTAGTTAAATGTGCTCCTGAGTCTGTCTATATTTTTAACGATCATTTCATTTCCCTCATTAAGCATTTGGGTTGCTCACTTGAAACCTCCAAATTGATAGAGTTTCTCTCATCTTTATGTGTTTTTCACAGCAGCAGGAAAGCTCCTCAAGCCAAAGCAGTGGCTTTAAAATGCATCTGCCCCAGTCCAAAGGTTTCCTAACCACCAGGACCATTGTCCCCAGTGCAAGAATAACCTATGCACACTAATGCCCCGGCAGCTCTCATCCTGCTGGAAAGCTCTTTTCCAGGAAGTAAGAGCAGAAGAAAAAAGGAGCTGCAAAGTTTTGTCTTGATGATATGAGAAAGAAGTACGTTACATAACTATTACAGACAGAATTGTGTCCTCCCAGAACTCATATGTGCAGCCCCAACCTCTAATGTTATTGTACATGGAGAAAGGACATAGAAAGAGGTAATTAAGGTAAAGTGATAGTTTTCATCCAATATGGCCTTATAAAATGAGGAAGAGACATCAGGGATGGATGTGCTCAGAGACAAGGCCGTGTGAGGACACAGCAGGAAGGCTGCTGTCTGCACCACAAGGAGAGAGGCCTCAGAGAAACTGGCCTCTCCTACTCATTGTTCTTGAATTTACAGCCTCCATAACTGTGAAACAATAAAGTTCTGTTTCTGAATAGCCCAGGTGTGATATTTAGTTATGGCAGCTCCATCAACCTAAACAAAAGCAATAAAGGAAAACTGATCAGTATGAGCAGATAATCCAACAGAATAGATGTCTTCTAAAATAACTACGAAACTTTGGAAAAATATTCACTAAAACTAGAGCTGATGGCTCTTTTACAGATAGACTGCAGACAAGTTGGACATAAAACAAAATAATCAGGGCTTTACCTCCTTCTGTATCTTAAACATTGGCCAGTGGGAAGTTCCAACGTGAGAAGCCAGGTGGATGATCCCAGGTGACGGTAACTGAAGTGACACAGCTGGCAGCAAGGACCTCCCGACCAGGACCGTTCTTGCGGGCAAAGCCTGTCTAGCATCAGAGACTGTGGCACCACCCTGGAAACAAACTCTCCTTAAGTGATGTGTCTTCAGTGAATAAATTGTTTGAGGCTCTGCTTGCAAGCAAACATGTTTGAGTTTCAGAATGTTTGGTTTTCTCCTTTGTAACCGAACAGACCGGGGATAAGAGAGGAGTGTGGGAAGCTGCTGGCCCAGCACATGCTTTCTTTTTCCTTATAACCCCGTGATGAAGCTAGTAGTGTTTGTTAGAAAGTGACCAGAACAGTGCCTTTTGTCTTATTTTTATGAAGGAAGAAAGGGCAGGCAGGAGGGCACAGAGCAAGTGCTGAAGGGAACGTGTGTCCAAGGTGATCCTGGTTGTGCTGAAGGCGTGAGCTTTGGTGCTGCAGCCGTGAAGCAGGGTGCACTCGGGGAGACAGCCCCCTGTCCACCTGTGCAGTGTCTTCTGAAGAGGTGCAGGCAGGATGCTGCCATGGGGATGGGGTGAGAGGAAAGGGTGCAGTTTGGTCCAGGTTTTCTTGAGTAGAGATTAGATCTTCACCATGGTTAAGTCATTAAACCTTTTTTTTTTGTTTCTTATTTATTTACTTGTTTAATTTACTAAAATCTAGTGAAAAGGTTTGGGCAAATAACCCCAATTGATGGACAAAAATGGTGTGCAGCTCTCTGCCTTTCAGGTGGGTGTGACATTGGCTCAGTTACGTGTGTGCAGGGGTCCTGCAGGTGTGTCTCAGAAGCTCTTGTAGCCTCTGCACCATCTGAGTTTGTGTGAGTCCTTGCTGCACCAGAGCTTTGTGGAGTTTAAGTGATGATGATGATGGTGGTGGTGATGATAATGGTAAGCATAGCATCTAGTGCTCACTGAGCATTTGCTACTCACCATGTGATGTTCTATGTGTATTATATGTATTATTTTATTTTTCCTCTGAATTATTTCTATCTCACTTTGAGGAAACTGAGATGGAAAGATTAAGCAACTTTTTGCTTTTAAACTTTTCTTCTTGGAAACCCAGGAAAGATTAAGCAACTTGGCCTATGCTCTGCAAGTGTCAGGCCTGGGATTTGAGGCGGAGGATTCCCTCCCACAGCTGGTGACCCTGACAATTCTGATGCCGCTCAGTGTCTATCACTTAAAGTGGAAATTCTAATTAATTTTTTATGCTTTTTTCCACTGATTTGGATAATTGCTTTTGAGTTAATACTTTCATAATGTCAATTTTTTTGTCCTAAATTCTCTTGTTTTTAAGAGTGAGTGTAAACAAGAGGGTTTCCTTATCCAGAGATTTAAGTTTTGAAAACTTGGGTGCACTGGGCTGGGGTGTATGTGTGTGAGAGAGACAGAGAAGCATGAAGGGAGAATTGTCATTTTATTTTCCTCTAGAGGACTTTTCACTGAAATGTGTTATCCTACTAAAAGTAGTGTCATGATTCTGAAATAGTCTCTGCAGCACGGGCCGAAGGGTGCAAATTTGGCTTGTCCCTGGTTAGGTATTGTGACGCCGTGGCAGAGCCAGGGAGCTGTGCCTCTGGGTTCTGTTTCTCTCTGGGACCTGTAGAGAAAGGAAGTTTTTACAGCTTGAAATGAAGCTTGATGGGTGCAGAAAACGTCTAATTCTCTGGGACATTCAGTCTACCCATAGTGACATTCGACTAAGAACTTAACCTTGTGCCAGGCATTGTCCTTGATACAACCCCCCCCCCCAACCTTGGTCATAGGCAATACTCTGTTTATTTCCAGATAGCCTTAAAAACAAGGCTTAGAGAGATTGTAACTTTTTTCAGACCTCAAAGCTCATAAATGTCAGAAACCAGTTGTGCCTAAAATCACCTAAAATCAATATGAAACCCTGAAGAAAATATGATAGACATGTATGGGCTGAATTGTGACCCCATACTTCAAATTAGGCAGATGTGTGTAAAGTTCTTAGTAAGTCCCAAACCTTATCCTGATGGCTGTGTCAGAAGGCCTTATAGCTGTCAGGAATGGCATCTATTCTCCCGCACACATGTAAACATACCATGTTACAGAACTTAAAACACCAAGAAAGCTCAAGCACTGAGCATATTTCTCTTTATACTTTTAACCACCTAACATAATAAGAAAAGTTTTACAAATGTTGAACAAAAACTAAATTCTGGCTTGGGTAAACAAGGCTTCGAAAGCAATGAAGTGAAGGCAATTTTAATTTACTGTCAGTAGCATCTTCTTCTTTACCAGCATTTAAAGCCAATTAGCAAGTATGGAGAAAAAATTCTAAACATTGAAAACTTCTTCGTAAACAAAAACTCACTAATCCAGGAAGCAGGATGGCTCACTGCCCAATTATACCCACTGATGCATGCGGGTGTCACTGGAGAGCAGCCAGCAGCACTCTGAAATGAAGCTTGATGGGTGCAGAAAACATCTAAATTACATAATAACAGCTCACACCGTTGTAACATTCTATGTGCAACGTCTCTGCCAGCACAGGCAGCTCCTGAGACACAGGTGGAGTCGCCGCTCCTCCCCCCACTGAACAGGAAACTGAAGCCAAGTGGGGTGAACTGACCCTCTCAGGATCACAGAATGAGCCAGCGGGAAGGTGGAGCCTGCACTCCTCAGCTGACAGCCTCTTCCTGTTCACTTTCTTCTCCTTGAAATCCATGAGTGGACAGATGCAAGAGGAACGCTCTGTGGAAACTCTGAAATTGGCGCTGATGTGGAACTGTGGAGGGCAAGCTTGTTTAAAATGGATGGGCCCTTTAACTCGAATGACCACCCCCCCCATTGTCACAAGTGTGCATGCACACACCCACTGGGGATGTTAACTCTCAGCCTGAATGAGCTGTGCGGGCAGCTATGCAATGAAGCCCTTCTCCACCAGCCAGTGGTTTGTGATAGGAAGTGATTTTATTTCACTAATGTGTATAGAACCCCTAACAATACAGCTGAGACTTCAATTCAAATTTAAAAAATAAGTGAAGAGGAGCTAGGAACTTGATAAAGAGGTGAGGTAAGCAACTCACAGAAGAGGAACTGATGAAAATGAGAGGAAAAAGCTGAAAGGGAAAGTTGCAATAGCAACTGGAGAACTCACCTTTTCCTGGCAATGACAGTGAAGGTCAGAATGGGCTTTGGGTCCCACTTGGTACCACTGAAATTGGAGAAATCAGATATTCCATGGAAATTCTCTCCCAAAGCCTTGTCTGGGTTTTGTAGATCTCTTTAAGCTAAACTTCTCTGTTTCTAATCTTCTTTCCTTCTTAGGAATCTGTCCTAGACCCTTTTCAATCTGTCTACATTACTGTGTCACCTGCCATTCCATCCATATTTGGGAGGAAATTTTATTCTTTTTGCTCTTAGATCAAATTGAGTTTCTCATTATACATTGACTCAGCAATCTGCAAATGGTAGCTGCATTTAAGATGATGACAGTGTAACCTAAACCCCCAAAGTCGTAGATTTGTTCAGAAGGTGCTCCTGGGACAAGTTGAGAAGTGGGGAAGTCACAACACTCTCCATCTGTACAAAAGGGTCCTCCTATTGGAGAGGGATGAGATGAACTTGACTCTCCAGGGCTCTTGACTTCACAAGGGGACAAGATCGCATTTCACTTCAAGTCTAGATTATTTATTAAGAGTTTTATTTATCATCAGTAAGAGCTTTATTTACAATCAGCAAGAACTTGACTTGGAGGAACAACCCCATATGTAATTGAGATTGCTGAGGAAACTTAGGGAGGAAAAGGTGATTACCATGCCCAGTAATTAGCTCTCTGGGTGTAAAGAGGGCACCGAGTAGAATGGGAAGTTGAACAGGAAGTCAGGAGCCCTGGCTTCTTGATCTGGCCTCGCTCCTAATTCCCTGGTTACATTACAGGAATGACAACACTGTCTCCCCCACCCCTATTTTTCTTTTAACCCTTTTGCTATATAGAATATAGCTGTGTGTTCTGGAACTGCAAGATCCTTAAGAGAAGGAAATTTTATTTATCTCTATAAAAGACTAAGCAGCACATCCTTCCTTTGTTGTTTTCTTTTTTTGTCTGTTAAAAGAATAACTTGGGATCACTTGTTCTCTTGAAAAGACATTTGGAGAACACTTAGAGAACTAAACATAGACTTAGCATTTGAGCCTATAATTCCTCTGCTAGGTATATATCCAGAAGACCAAAAATCACACTACAATAAAGATATTTGTATCAGAATGTTCATTGTAGCCCAGTTCATAATTGCTAGGTTATGGAAGAAGCCCAAGAGCCCACGATCCACGAATGGATCAATAAATTGTGGTATATGTACACCATGGAATACTATGCAGCCCTAAAGAAAGATGGAGACTTTACATCCTTCATGTTTACATGGATGGAGCTGGAACATATTCTTTTTAGCAAAATATCCCAAGAATGGAAGAAAAAGTATCCAGTATACACAGCCCTAGTATGAAACTAATTTATAGCTTTCACAGAAAAACTATAATCCAATTTTAACCCAGGAATATGGGGAGAGGTGAGAGGGAGGGGAGGGGAGGGGGAAGGGTGGGTGGAGGGAGGGTGATTGGTGGGATCACGCCTATGGTTCATCCTATAAGGGTACATGTGAATCTCTCTAATTGTAGAATATAAATGTCTTAACACAATAACTAAGAAAAAGACATGACCATGGCTATGGTAACCAGTTGGATGAAAGAATTTCAAATTGTACACAGAAACAGTACACTGTACCCCATGGTAGTATTAATGTACACTTTTTTTTAATAAAAAAAAGAATAATTTGGGGGAAGTGTAGAGGAAAGTGAGATCTAGTTTTTTACAGTTTACCACATTCCTTTATACATCTGTCCCCTTCCCTTTATTTTATTATTCTCCTCTGGATTCTATATCTATTTAACAGACACGACTGTGCCATTTATTTTCTCTACTGGTGATATGAGAAATAGGCTTACTAACAAAATGACTTAAAATATTTGGCATTCCCAATGGCTTGAAAATAAACTAGATGGAGATTTAGAATGAGGTTGTCTGTTTCCTAAATGAAATGACACTTAGAAGGTGGAGATTTTGAAGGGTTTTTTTTATTGTTATTGTTATAAAAATGGTAGTATAGTGGAATGTTTAACTGAAGGACTTTAACTGTTGGCATCTTACCTGGGTGCAAAGCCAGCACTGGACTCCTAGTAGTTTGTCCAGCACTATGTGGTGTCCATCTCTGATTATTTACAGAAATCTCAGTTTCCTAGATTCTCTCAGCTTGTCAAAGAAAAGCTACACCAGATGGAGTTGAACTCGCAAGGAAGATTTTATTCAGGATTATTGCAACTGGGGAGAGAGACTGTTAACATAAGGGAGGGAGATACAGCCCAACTCTGTTGAAAGAAGGAGGGGCTTGTAAGCACCAGGTGAGCTTAGAGGAACAGTCCTGGGGATGTCAGTGGGTACAGGGTCAGCTTCTCAATATTAGGCACTTGTCCTCCCACAGAGACTGGGGGACAAGGATCCATCCTTCCACATGGCTGTATTTCAAAGAATGGAGCCTAATTTCTTGAGAAAGACAGTCCTGAGTTAGACAACTGGCATGAGGCTTACAGAAGATTCACATCTCAAAGGGGAGCAGCGAGAACTTACAGTGACAAGTATTCCAAAGTAAATGATCTAAGAAAAGACTCAGGAGGAAGCCTTTCTAAAGTCTAGCTCTGCACGGGGCATGTGAAGGCCGCCTTGGTCAAGCTTAAAATTTGTATGAAAATCTGATGTATAGAAATAGGCATTTGCAAAATTTATGTGGATGTATCACTGGTTCCAGGCACAAAAATATAAGAATGAACTAATCCTTGGCTAAGAAAAATGGCTGCAAGCCAAAATGAAAAACGTTCAATAGAAAAGAACAGGGTAGCATCTTAGGGACTTTGTACCAGTCGTGCTCTAGCTAGAAAGTGCCACTAAAATTAATCTAATGTTCCCATCAAGGCTGAATTCTATTTTTTTTAATGCTGAAAACTTTGTCAAGTTTGGTAATTTTATGCATGTTTTGTTTCTCTTATTTTGTTCTCTAATTCTTTATTTTGGTAGAGAGGCACTGTGACTTTGTAGTGTGGTCATAAACTTGAATTCTCACACTGGTCCTGACATTCTCTCAATTGGCCCACTTCAGGATCCAAATGAATGCCACAGATAACTTGTGTCATTGTTGTAGAGGTTGTTGTAGACGTCCAGGAAGTGATATTATTAGTATGTGTGAAGTATGAGAATACCTCAAAAAGTTAAGAGGCCTTCTATATACCTTAATTTCAAGAAAGGCTACAGTATATATATAAAAAAAAGTTCAACTTAACTTTTGGGGACACAACGCCATTAACAAACAACACTTCTAAATATTTATCACAGTAAGACAATGTTCTTAAAGTGATGGCCAATTATTAATGATATTAAATGTATTATATGTACGTATTATAAAAATGAATACAAAATATTCACCACCCTCCATTTTTTTAGTCAAGACCAGAAAAGCTATCACATAAAACATAGGAAAAATAATCAAATACAATTTTTTTATGGGGCGAGATAAGGACCACCGACTCAAATTAGAATTTCAAAAAGGAGTCTTTTGTTAACTGTGGGACTAAATCAGCAGAGTCTAAAGCAGATTAAGTGAGAGAGCATTGAAAATCCCACTGAAGTTGGGATTTTTCTAGCCTGAAAGTTGGCAAAGGGCCAAACAGGTAGGCTGAAAGTTAACAAATAGGAGCAAAAAGAAAGTTGGCAAAAGAAGCAAAAACTGGGGGGCGGAGCCAAGATGGCGGACTGCAGCCAGCTTTTTGCAGAGGCTCCCGTCCAGAAGGAGGCTGAAAGGACAGAGGTTTAGCTAATTAGCTGATGGTTTGGAGCAGAGCCAAGAGAGAAGATTGAGGAGCACATTTCAACCTTCCTGAGGCTAGCGGCGACCCCAAAAATACAACCAAAAGGTACAGAATCCACCACCAAGCGGACGGGAGTCCCCTCCCCCGCAACAAGGGCTCGCAGTTTACTCCATGCAAATAAGCAAGCAGAGTTGAAACTTCCTCCCACTCTATCCCACGGGAGAAACCCCCTAAAAACTGGACCTCCTACCCCTGCTGGCGTGCCACTGCACCCTCCAGCCAGGCACAAAACTGGAAAACTGTATAAATCTGTATATATTCCCCACTTGCAACTTTGAACTCTGAGTCCCCACCCACCCACTCCGAGATCCGGAGGTTTATTACCTATGGAGTTCTGATTCCTGGGGTTCTCCTTGGGAGAGGTGGAGGGGTGAAGGGCTGGCGCTGTTCTGTGGTGACTGTGCTGCGAGCTTGGGGAACAGAGATCGGTCGGGGCCACCAGGTCAGCAGCGGTGGAGTCCTGAGTGGCGGGCTGATGCCATTGACCCATCCCAGCCCCACCCCCTTGGGAATCGGACAGTGACCACAGGCAGGGCGCACATAACTTTCTTGGGTGGAGCGCCAGCCCTCAGGGGGCGAATGCGGCTGAGACAAAGGCAGTGGGGAGATTTTTGTATAGTTGATGCTATTTCAGAACTTGATATAGGCCTGTTCAACATTTCCACTTGATTCTAGCTAAGTCTTGGAAGGTGGAGTGCTTCTAAGTATTGGTCGATTACCTTCAGATTTCCATATTTCTGAGAGTAAAGTTTCTTGTAATATTCATTAAGGATTTTTTTTTAAATTTCTGAAGTGTCTGTTGTCCTTTCATCTTCACCATTTCTGACTGATGATATTAGAGACTTTACTCTATTTTTCTTCATTAAGTTGGCCAATTTTTTATCTATTTTATTGATCTTTTCAAAAAACCCACTTTTTGATTTATTGATCTATTGTATAATCCTTTTGTTTTAAATTTCATTTAATTCTGCTCTAATTGTGGTTATTTCCTTTCTTCTGCTGGGTTTGTATTGGAGTGTACTTCCTTTTCCAGTTGCTTGAGATGTCCCATTAAGTTGCTAACTTCTTTTCTTTCTGTTCTCTTGAGGAAGGCTTGCAGTGCTATAAATTTCCCTCTTAGGACTTCCTTTGTAGTATCTCAGAGGTTCTGGTAATTCATGTCTTCATTGTAATTTTGTTCCCCAAATTTGGTAATTTCCTTCTTCATCTCATCTCTGACCCACCTATCCTTCAGCATAAGGTTATTTAGCTTCCATGTTTTTGTATGAGCCTACATATTTCTGTTGTTACTGAGTTCAACTTTTATTCCATGATGATCTGAGAAGATGCATTGAATAATTTCTATTCTTTTAAGTTTGCTGAATTTAGACTTGTTACCTAAGATGTGGTCAATTTTGGAGTATGTTCCATGGGCCAATGAG
The DNA here is from genome assembly GCA_963574575.1 of Galagoides demidoff. Taxonomy (NCBI): domain Eukaryota; kingdom Metazoa; phylum Chordata; class Mammalia; order Primates; family Galagidae; genus Galagoides; species Galagoides demidoff. The sequence goes on from CAUYQV010042203.1 coordinate 29,018, forward strand.
AAAAATGTATATTCAGTTTTGTTAGGATGAAATGTTCTGTAGATTTCAGTTAAATCCAAATGCTGAATAGTTAAATTTAAATCTAAAATTTCTTTTCTACGCTTCTCATTGGAGGATCTATTTAACACTGCCAAAGGAGTATTGAAATCTCTGACTATGGTGGAGCTGGGGGAAATTGAGTTGTTCATGCCTATTAGAGTACTCTTATAAATTGTGGTGCATTCTGGTTGGGTGCATAAATATTGATAATTGAAAGCTCATTGTATTGAGCATTACCCTTAACAAAAATAAAGTGACCATCCTTATCCTTGCTTACTTCTGTTTGTTTAGAGCCTATTGTATCTGCGAATAAAATTGCAATACCTGTTTTTTTCTGCTTTCCATTTGCCTGGAATATAGATGACCATCCCTTCACCCTGAGTCTATATTTGTCTTTTAAGGTAAGATGAGATTCTTTTATGCAGCAGATATCTGACCTGAGTTTTTGTATCCAGTCAGCTAGCCTGTGCCTCTTTAGAGGACAAATTAAGCCATTCAAATTGATTGAGAATATTGATAAGCCTGGTAAAATTTTGTGTACTGAGTTTTTCAGAAGTCTAGTGGACATTTTTAATCCTTTCCCAACTGTGAAAGTTTGAATTTGATTAAAAATTTCTGAGTGAGTTTCCTTTTGTGGTGGAAGATTGTACTGGTCATTATGGAGGATAGGTCTAAGAATACCCTGGACAGCTGGTTTATTTATGGCAATTTTCTCAACATGTGAAGGTCATCGAAGTATTTAATTTCTCCATCATAAATGAAACTCAGTTTAACTGAATATAGGATTCTTGGTTGAAAGTTATTTTATTTTGGGAGATTTAAAGTCAATTACCACGGATTCTGGGAAGATGGCCGACTGGTAGCAACCCTGGTCAGAGGCTCCTGAGCAAAGGAAGGGAAACTGGTTGGAATCAGAATCTGTGAAGCCAAAGACAGGGAGCTGAGCCCAGAAAGAAGTTAGGCAAGCTATAAATCCAA
>CAUYQV010042205.1:0-51272 GCA_963574575.1 Galagoides demidoff
AAGTAGCTGGGACCACAGGCGCCCGCCACAACGCCCGGCCATTTTTTGGTTGCAGCCATCATTGTTGTTTGGCGGGCCAGGCTGGGGATTCGAACCCGCCACCTTAGGTGTACGTGGCTGGCGCCCTAGCCGATTGAGCCATAGGCGCCGAGCCTATCTATGTTTTCTTTTGGAAAGCTAAGTAGATTTGTTTTATCTTGATTTTCTTTTTCTTTTTTTCTGAGACAGAGTCTTACTCTGTTGCCCTGGGTAGAGTGCCCTGGTGTCATCTTAGCTCACGGTAACCTCAAACTCCTGGGTACTAGCAATCCTCCAGCCTTACCCTCCCAAGTAGCTGGGACTATAGGGCCAGCCACAAGGCCCAGCTAGGGTGAGTTTTTCTATTTTTAATAGAGACAGGGTCTTGTTCTTTCTCAGGCTGGCCTTGAACTCCTGAGCTCAGGCAATCCACCTGCCTTGGCCTCCCAGAGTGCTAGGATTATAGGCATGAGCCATCACAGGCAGCCTATCTTTGATTTTCTTCATAGGCTTAGAGGTAAGTTTTTTTCTCTTTCCATTTATTCACCACAGTATTCAATGAGAACTTTCAGTCTAAGAAGTTTTGTCATTTTTCCATTCTGTGAAATTGTCAGCCTTTATTTCTCTACTGTCTATTTTTTTCTCTGGAATACTTACCAAATTTGATAATTGGAATTTCTAGATTTATCAGCCCTTTCTCTGAGCATTGCCTTTAACTTCACATTTCTTTATCTGTGTGTCACATTATCCTAGAGTTCCTCAGCTCAGTCTTTAGTTTACTAATTCTCTTTCAGTTAGAGTTAATTTTCTAACTTTTAACCTACCTGTTATAATTATTTTTATTTTTATTTCTTTGCTTTTTTTTTTTTTGTTGTTGTTGTTGTTGTTGAGACAGAATCCCACCCTATGCCCTGAGCAGAGTGGAATGGCATCATAGCTCACTGCAACCTCAGACTCAGGCTGTGGGCATCCTGCTGCCTCAGTCTCTAGAAGTTGCTGGGATTATAGGGGCTTGTTGCAGCACCCAGCTGGGTTTTTCATTTTTTTAGAAGTTAGGGTCTCACTCTCACTCAAGCTAGTCTCAAACTCCTGAGCTCAAGCAATTCTCCCTCCTCATCCTCCCACAGTGCTGGGACTACAGGCATGAGCCACAATTTCAACAATTATATATTTCTTTTAGAAGGTCTTTACTTGACTCTCATGGGTATGATTTCTTCTTTTTAGTTCTCATCTTAACAGCTCTTTTCAAACTGTCTTATTAACTTCATTCCTTTGGCTATGAAAACTTTATTTTCCCTTTTTTGTTTGTTTGATGACAGAGTCTCACTCTGTCACCTGGGTAGAGTGCTGTGGTGTCATAGCTCACAGCAACCTCAAACTCCTGGGTTCAAGCAATCTTCTTGCCTCAGCCTCCCGAATAACTGGGACTACAGGTACCCACCACAACGCCCGGCTGGTTTTTTGTTTTTCTTTTATATTTTAGTAGAGAAAGGGTCTTCTTGCTCAGACTGATCTTGAACTTCTGACCTCAAATAATCACCCACCTTGGCCTCCCAGAGAGCTAGGATTACATGCATGAGCCTCCACGCTGGGCCGCTTTTCATGTTTGTTGTTTCTCGTTCATGCAATTGGGCTTCCACAGATGCTTGGGTGACTTTTTCTTGCAGTAATATATACACAGTATAAAATTTACCATTTTAACCATTTTTAAATGTATAGTTCAGTGGCATTAAATATAGTCACAATGTTATGCAACCATTACCATCATCCATTTCCAGAAATTTTTCCTCTTTCCAAACTGAGATTTTGCACTTGTTAAACACTAACTCCTTGTTTCCCACTCTCTCCAGCCTTTGGCAACTAATATTCTACTTTGTCTCCATGAATTCAGCTATTTTAGGTACCTCATCTAAGTGGAATCACATATTTGTCTTTTTGTGTCTGGCTTATTTCACAGAGCATACTGTCTTCAGGGTTCATTCACGTTACAGCATGTGTCAGGATTTCATCCTGTTTGTGTACATACCACATTTTGCTCATCCATTCATCCAACAGTGGACACTGGGTTGTTTCTACCTTTTGGCTATCATGAATTATGCTCCTATGAACATAGATGTACAAATATCTCTTTGGATCTCTGTTTTCTTTTAGGTGTAAATGGAGGCTTGAGTGATTCTCAGTTGTAAATTTTTTTTATTTTTTTTGAGAAACAGTTTCACTCTGTCACCCTGGGTAGAGTGCCATGGTGTCATAGCTTACAGAAACCTCAAACTCTTGGGCTCAAGTAATCGTCTTGCCTCAGCTTCCCAAGTAGCTGGGATTACAGGTGCCTGGCACCATACCCTGCTAATTTTTCTTTTTTCCTTTTTTTTTTAAAGTAAAGATGAAGTCTTGCTCTTCCTCAGGCTGGTAACGCCTGAGCTCAGGTGATTCACCTGCCTTGGTCTCTCAGAGTGCTGGGATTATAGGTGTGAGCCACCACCCCTGGCCCTCAGTTATAATTAAATTTTATGAGAATTCTATGGTCTTGTTCTGTATGGGCCTCTTATCAGAGCAGCCTCGTGGCATCGTCAGCCTCACAGCGAGCAACCCACTTAGGATTGCCATAACTTAGCAAGTGGCTTCCTGTCCTTTCCAGAGATGCTGCTCAGTTTTTGGTTCATAAAGAATTTCCTTTCTTGTTTTCCAGAATGGCTGTGTATTAATTTTTGTTATGTATCATTTTAATCATTTCAACAACTTAATTTTAGAGGTGGAGAGTTTATCATATACTTAATCTGGCAACTTGAAAACAGAAGCATACAGAATATGTACCAATAAATAAATGAATACCTGCAAGTCGTTCATGGATCCAGGAAGATACCCAGGCTTTGGCATTGTCTTTTGGAGACTGGGGGTAAAGAATGCTTTTCCAGAAAGCTCTTTCTTTAAATAATAACTCCCCACCCAAAGCTTTTGAGAGACCTCTTATTACCTGTAGTGCTGAGGCCAGTGTACTCAGGGGACGGGTTGCTAACAGGGGAGGAGGGAGGTGGCACTTCCACCGACGTGGCAGATTTTGCAGGAGAAAATGATGGCACTGGTGAAGGAGTGGGTGGGGTGGCATCTGTCAAGATGATCTCTTCTCGGACTTCTGCTATGGATAGAGGCAGGACGAGTTCTTAGAACCAAACGTCAAGGCAAGTTGTCTTTAATGCACTTTACAAAATGAAGTATTCTTTTGAATCTGTGTCATGTTACTCCCTTGCTTAAAACACCCAGATAGCTTCCCATCCCCATGGTTGCACTCAAGATGATGCCCATATACATTACATGCCTACTCTAAAGGGGAAAATACATTATTGGTTTCACCCCACTTCACCTGCTCACCATAACTATTAATAAATTCCTTGGGGTACAGAGTTAAGGAAACAGAGCAAAGAAGGAAGGTTGCGGATCACATCACCAAGTGGCACAGTTCATGGAGCACACGCAATGCTGGCTTACCAGTGCTGCCTTCTCCCTTCATGGCTCGCATGAGCTCATTGGCCCGCTCCTGACAGTGCAGAGATTCCAATAAGTAGAGCACATAGTCATCAAACATCAAGTGAATTAAGTGAAAAGACCCTGGTGAAAAAGATCAAACAGAAGACAAAGTCATGTTGTTTCACATACCCACCCCCATGCCTGGTCAGCTACACCTGGAGCACTCTGCTCTCGTGGTCAGCTCAAGCATCTCAGTGCTTCACTCAGTTGCAATCCACTCACAGTCAGAGGCTGTTCTTTGCTGTGCCCTCAGCCTGGCCTAGTGCTTGGTATAAGGTAAGTGTCGTGAACAGTTCGTGGCAAGTCAATCTTTTCCTTGCTCTATTGTTACAATGACACCATCAAAATGGCACCCACTGAACCATCTGTCCAAATACTTCTCACTTCTCCTCCTCCTCTGAGCACCCCTCACTCTGTTCAGCACTTACTGACATAGTTTCTTGCATTTTTATCTCTTATCCAAGCATATTATATCCCTAGTTGGACTTTAAGTATGTCCAGGGCAGGGACTTTGCTTCCTAGTTCATTGCTATCTACCAATGTACCTGACATAATTCTGGGTACAGAATTTAAATTTCAAAATTGCAACAACTGAATTATTTTCCTAAATCTTCCTGAGACATAAGGAAGACTTGCCTACTGTTGTGCTAAGTGCTGTCAGTACAAAGGAAGCATAAAGCTTAGTCTCTGATTCCATAAAACTACAGGGCCTTAGTAAGCAGAAATATATCATTAAGATCGGGCAATAAACAGTTCAGTGCCAGGGTGTCATGGCCAAGGGGACAGTAGGAATGGAAGAGAGGGGGAAAGAGAGATACCCAAAGACTGATGAGAGAGCAAGAGACAGAAAAACATCAAAGACATGATGTCAAAGATGTGACAGCGATTATAGCTGACATCCCCTTGATTTCTCTCTCTCCTCAGCAGTGTATACCTACTGAATATTTAACTTCATCTTTATTGCATGCCACTTCTACAAGATTGCAAGCTTTACATTGTAGGCATTTTTCTCTGTCTTGACAACTGCTTTATACCCTGTGTCTAGAACAGTGTGGGGCACACAATGGGGACTCCATCAATATGTGTTGCATGAATTAGTCCAATGGGCAAGCATTGGCCACTTCTATGTGGATTGTGCTCAGTTCTTCAACTTTCCAACAACACTGTGAAGAAAGTATGATTATCTTCCATCAATACTTGGGGAAATGAAGGCTCAGAGGGTTTAAATAACTTGCCTAAAGTCACAGAGCTCGGGAGCAGCACAGCCAGTTATGGAAAAAAATAGAACTGAATGTATTATATAGAATCAATGCATTTCTTTTTCTCATGAAAAATTTCAATTGCATAGGAGTATAGAGAATTTAAAAATGAAGACTAGTGTACTTACCACCCAGCTTTATAATATCTTGACATTTTACTATATTTGAATCAGATTTTTTTTAAATTGAAGATAAAGATGAAGGCCCTGTGTTCCCTTCCCATTTCTCTGCCTCCTTATTTTCATCCCTTGAGATAATCACAATCTTCAATTTCTTATTGTTCACATGCATTTCTATACCCTTCCTATATTCACTTATACATCCATAATAACATGTGGTCTGTTTCTGTTTTCAAATGATAGAAATGCTATAAAACTTTATACAGCATTCTACAAGTTACATTTTAACCTTTTCAATTTTTTTTAGACCTATCTACATTAATACATGAGCTCTAGTTTAGTGGCTATTATCTGAATATTCACAATTTATCTATTCCTCTGTTAATGGAATTTAGGCTGTTGACACTTCCAGTATTAGAAAGTATCTGTGGCCAGGTGCAGTGGCTCACACCTATAATCCTAGGACTCTGGGAGGCTGAGGCAGGTGAATTGCTTGAGCTCAGGAATTTGAGACCAATCTGAGCAAGAGCAAGACCCTGTCTCTACCAAAATTAGAAAAACTAGTTGTGTGTTGTGCAGGAGCCTATAGTCCCAGCTACTGGGAAGACTGAGGCAAGAAAGATCGTTTGAGCCCAGGAATTTGAGGTTGCTGTGAGCTATGATGACACCATCACACTCTACCCAGGGTGACAGAATAAGATTGGAGAAAAAAAAAAAAAAAGAAACTGTCTACAATGAATATTTTTGTACCTGTTTACTTGTGTCTACGACTAGAAGTAGAGTTACTGGGCACAAAGAGACCTATATATTTAATCTTAAGAGATAGTGCTAAATTGCTCACCAGAATTTTTTATGTTCTTACTGGTAGTGCATGAAATTCAATTTTCACCAAACTGAAGGGTGTGAATGTTATTTCATTGTCTTTATGATTTGCATTACCCTAATTACTACAAAGGCACACATCTTTCATATGATTATTGTCTATTTGAATTTCTTCTTTTGTGACTTGCTTGTTCATGTCCTTTGCTCATTTTTCTACCAGAGTGTGTGTCTTTTAAAAATCTATTTCAAGAAGTTTATTATATATTCTAGTGTTTAAGTCTTCAACGTTATTACATACATTACAAAATATTTTCTCCCTTTCTGTGACTTTTAAAACTATGTTTATGGTGTACTTGTTAAACAAAAGTTTAAAATCCAGATGTCACCTGGCATGGAGGCTGAGGTGGGAGGATCACTTGAGCCCAGGAATTCAAGGCTGCAGTAAGCCATGATTGTGTCACTGTACTCTAACCTGGGCAACAGAGTGAAACCCCATCTCTAAAAAAGAAAAAAATAATACAAATGTCAATTTTGGCAATATCTTCTTTATAATTTGTCCTTTTTTCATGCCTGTTTAAGTAAAATGTTCTATTCCAAGATCATAAAGATAACATTCTATATGTTATTTTTTTTTCTTTTTGAGACAGAGTCTAAGTTTGTCACCCTAGGTAGAATGCCACAGTATCATAGTTCACAGCAACCTCTTGGGCTTAAGTGATCCTCTTGTCTTAGCCTCATAAAGTAGCTGGGACTACAAGTGCCTGTCACCATACCCAGCTATTTTTAGAGATGGGGTCTCACTCTTGCTCAGGCTGATCTTGAACTCCCAAGCTCACGCAATCCACCCACCTCTACCTCCCAGAGTGCTAGGATTATAGGGGAGAGCCACCATGCCTGTCCTATTTATTTATTGAGACAGAGTCTTACTCTGTTGAGTGCACTAGAATGCAGTGGCATCATCACAGCTCACAGCAATCATCAAACTCTCAGTTTCAAGCAATCCTCCTGCCTCATCCTACTGAGTAGTTGGCACTATAGGCATAGCTATTTTTTCTATTTCTTATAGAGATGGGGTCTCGCTGTGTTCCTGAGTCTGATCTTAAACTCCTGCCTCAAGTAATCAATCATCCCACTTTAGCCTATAGATGTATTAGGACTATAGATGTGAGCCACTGTGCCAGCCTATTTTTACCTTTTAAAAATACATACAAATAGGTTTTAAAATTATCTTTAATAGTTAATTACATTTGTTTATATATTTTAAAATTTTCTTCTTCTTAAAACCAGTTCTCTAAATTGTTTGGCAGTCTTCCCATTAAGAATTGGGGGTCTATGTAACCCTTGAACCTTGGTGGTCCTGTGACTACTTTGACCAGTAGAGGATGAGGGAAGTTACACTGTGTCTAAGACTGGATCCCAAAAGCAAAGCAGTTTTACCTGTGAGACACTCACAGGTGAAACTCCGAGTTGCTGTGTAATCCTGACTCACAAAATTCATAAACATAATAAAATTGTTATAAAGCCACTAAACTTTGGGGTAATATGTCACATAGCAACAATAACTAGGACGTTGTTTCTTATGTTATAGTCTTTAGCTATGACTATTTTTCTTCTTGCTGAAATGTATCCTTTAATAGTTTTTCTTTTTTTTTTTTTTTGAGACAGAGCCTTAAGCTGTCTCAAAAGAGTGCCATGGCATCACAGTTCACAACAACCTCCAACTCCTGGGCTCAAGCAAGTCTCCTGCCTCAGCCTCCCAAGTAGCTGGGACTACAGGCGCCCGCCACAACACCCAGCTAGTTTTTGGTTGCAGCTGTCATTGTTGTTTGGCAGACCTGGGCTGGATTCGAACCCACCACCTTAGGTGTATGTGGCTGGCGCCTTAGCCACTTGAGCCACAGGCACTGAGTCATTTATCTCCTATTTTTGAGACAGAGTCACTCTGTTGCCCAGGCTAGAGTGCCATGGCATCATCACAGCTCACGGCAACCTCAAACTCCTGGATTCAAGCAATTCTCCTGCCTCACCCTCTTCAGTAGCTGGGACTATAGGATTCCACCACAATGCCTGGTTAATTTTTTTTTCTATTTTTAGTAGAGACAGGGTTCTTAATCTTGCGCAGGCTGGTCTTGAACTAATGTACTCAAGCAATCCTCCCACCTCAGCCTCCTTAAGTGCTAGGATTACAAGCGTGAGCCATTGTGTTTGGCCTGTTTTTCTCTTTCTGAGTGAAGATCTGTGGGTGCCAGATTCTCTTAGTCTTCATATAATTGACTATCTCTTGAATAATAGTTGACAGTTCTTTGTTCTAACACTTAAATGATATTACTCCATTGTTTTCTGGCATCTGTTATTACTCTTGACAGTCTAACAATTGTTCTTTTCTCTCATATATTTAAATGTTTTAATCTTAATCCATGAATATATTTTTTAAAAAAATAACCACAGCCAATGTGAATTAAATAAATTTTTCTAGCTCTTTTGTGGCATGCATCTGAGCCCTGGGTTTGTATCTTAATTGTGATAATTGAAAATGCCTGGGCTTTTGTGGTCAAGCAGATTTGATTTTGAAACACATCCCTGACACTTGCCACATTGATCTTAGACAAGGAAATTCTCCAGGCTTCCCCCCCTTTTTTTAAACCTCTGTAGAAAAGTACCTATTATTACCTGACTTACAGAGTTAATGCAAGAATTAAATGATAGTATGTGCTTCCAAAATATTCATTTTAATGATTATCTTTATCCTGTCTCTGTTTCATTTCTGTCTCTAATCTTGTGTGAGTCCTCCAAGCTCTACCTTGTCCTCTTCCTTATCTGTCACATCAGGGCAGTAATGCAGGCCTCGAAGAGTTGTGTGAGAAGTAAAGAGAAAATGCTTAATATAATGTCTAAAGTGTATTATGTCTTTTATAAATGTGGCTGTGTTGTTATTATCAGCATTCTTATACCTGAAGAAAGGTCGACAAGGTGGTGGCAGTGTAGCACGGCAGAAAGACCACCAGCTTTACCATGGGCAACATTCTGGTGGGACTCAGTCTGCCATCTCTCTGACATGCAAGTCCTCTCCCCTCTCCTGGTCTCTGTTTCTACCCCTGACTGCAGGGAAAGCTATTCCTGCCTCCTAGTGCCTGGTAGAGGCCTGAATGACTGTGAATGTCAAAGTCCTGTAATTTAGCAGGTTCTTCATAAAAAGACAGCCAGGCCATCTAAGCATAGAGAAGCCATCAGGAAGGCACGGTCACGGCTTCTCGTGCTGGGAGCCTCTCCCTGACAGATGCCCACGTGGCCTTGCAGGCCCTGCCTGAGTGGGTGAGCTTTGATGCGAGGCCACAAAACAGGCATGTGAAAAAGTGAAACCCTGGAAGTGTTGTGTAATCCTTCCCCTCTAGCTGTCACACCCAGGCTGCTTTTAGACTGTTTTGTGCCAAAGCACTTCCGGAAACTGTTGTTACTTTCCAGATGTTTGTAATAGTGAAATAAGGAGGCGTTTGAGGAAAGCCTGGGGTAGAAAGGTAAAGGCTCCAGTGCTGACTTGGGAATCCAAGTATCCTATGAACTGAGATCAATCAACTAAAAATATGTTTTTTTAAAAAATAGAAACTTCAGCTTGCTCAGCTCCATTAGAACTGAAAATTCATTGCCTGCTAGCCTACCTTTGGTGACTAATTTTGCTAGAAATGCTGCTTGCAGCAAAGAAAGAAAGTCTGGCTACTTTAGTTCACAGCATAGGTTCTTTCAGTGAAAAGGAATTAAGGAGAAAAGAGTGAAAAGGAATTAAGGAGAAGAAAGGAGTCAACTACCTTTGAAAGAGGCTGTTCTGGGAAGAGGTGATAGAGTCCCCTACGGGATCATTGTGATGTTCCACACGATCATTGTAATGGTCAGCCTGCTACGCTGACACACAAACCCTGCACCCATTCATAGCAACAAGGACCATGTGGGAGTTATAAGATATATAGAGCTGGCCCCTGCGGCTGGGAGAGGGGACCAGGGAACAGAGGGCTCTTTTTCCTAATTAGCTGTTTTCATACAAGGAACACATGACCCAAACACAACCACCAACTGGGTCTTTGACATCTACAGGCAGAAAGGGGGAGCTGGGCTTTTGTCTGCCGCAAATTCTTTCAACTTGCCTGTCACCCCAAGCTGCAAAACTCAACAATGAGTCAGATGAGCTAGACCATTTCAGATAGTTTGCTAAATGGACTTGGAGACAGGTATTATTTCAACCCGTTCAGGGTTGAAAAATACTGTAAAAATGAAAAATGGGTTAATATCTCTTTCTTTTCTTTCATCAAGGATTTGTGATTTTATCTTATTTTTTACTTTTCTCCCATTTGCCAGAATTTCTAGTATAGCCTAAAATAGTGTGTGGTTCAAAAGGAAATAACACATTTTAAGGAACAATATTTCTTGGTAATAAACTCATCCCATTCATAAACCCTAATGGTTCTACCGTTCAAACTTTCCTTTTTACACCTACCATTAACTCAGTAAAAACAAATGAACTTCAAAGACTATTGCAAAAGGGAATTCGCAAAGGGAATTACTTTCCATGCCTAATGAAAGACACTTAGATAACATAGTTTAAGAATCCATAAATTAAAGAATGAAGGATATAGCAAGGAAAGGATGCATACTTTGTGGGTGTATATACGTGTATTTGTATGTGATATTGTTGATTCTTTGATTTGAAAGCAATGAAATAAATCTCAAACATTTTTCAACTGTTCACTTAAGTGAAAGCAGGTATGCATGAATGATTTTTCCAGAGCTAGAGGTAACATGTGCTAACGCTAACTATGCTGAACTGGAAGTCATCAAAATGCCTCGCCTCATGGCACTGCCCAGGTGGCAGTCACCAGAGCATTTCCACATATACAGGCCAAAGAGAATTTCCATCTGTAGCCATGGTGCAGGCAGGTTCAGAAAACTTTCTAATGCTGAGATTAAAGAAATCCGTAACAAAACGCTTCTCCAAGTGGGTAAACACAGTCTTTCACGGACAGAGCTGTTTAGGAAAAATAGTGCCTTCTTTGTTTTACCACATACTCACTTCATTGTATAGCACAACTGGAAAATGGTGACAAGACCATAAAAAGCTAGATGGAAAAGTGTCAAATTAAACCCAGAGCAAAACCCAGAGCTGATTGGCTTAATTGGAGATAATGAGCAGCGAAACCACATCTCTACTGCAAAGTAAAATAGAGAATTGAAGCAATTACCCAGAAAATTTACCAACAGCCCTCTGCTGAGATGCCTAGAAAACTGAGGCCAAAGTGTTTTGGGATTTCAGATGTCCCAATAATACCTTGAAGTCCCACCTCACTTTGCCAGTGATGATCTGGGCTCACTACGTACTCCATTCTTCCAGGTGAGAACTAGAAAGCTGGGTCCAGCATTGTGGCCCAGCACTCACTCCAACTCAGGGATTAGGTTGCTGCCTTCGGTATAGAGACCCTTCTTAGTGCCTCTGAGCAGATATTCCAAACCTTGATATACTAGAGAGCAGAACTTGAGGTGGGGATGGCTCCTGGGGGTGCTCAGCACCCAAGGGAAACAGAAGAGAAAGTAAACACAAATGTCATCTTCGGAGGTTAGAGTACATTGTAAAGAGAATGTTAGATGACCTGCCTACCACCAGAATGTCAATCAGTCCATTCAGACTCAGAGGGTTCTTCATGGGCCCAGTCCTAGGAAGTCCAGACTACTATGGACTTCTATAGAACGTGGCTGCTATAGAAGCAGTAACCACTGGGGACATCAAGTGAAAGGGAGCAGAACCACTGCACTTTAGTCCCCTTTAACCTCAAGATGGTACTGTCTGCACGCAAACCTCTTGTTTTCAGACTGATACTTCACCTTTAGCACGCAATGTTGTCTTTCTCCCTGAAAGTTCTAACAATGTCCCATCCCCCCAGAACAGATGTATTTCAGGGTGATAACCTTATGGCTCCAGAGACATTGAGGAAGGCTGTTGCTGACCTCACAGAGGTAGATTCAATGCACGGGACCCAGAGAAAGTCTTTGGACATGGGGAGGGTCGGGGCAGCCTTACCAAAGCTGGGGGCACTGTGCAAGGTCATGTCCCGGATCACCCTGGTGCCAAAACAGGACCACATCAAGAGGAACTGCTGGGCCACTTTCTTCAGGGACCCTTGTCTCTTGGCAGCCACCTACAAAAAAGTGAATGGCTTTACCAGCAGTTGATTTGACCTTTGATTTATTATGTTTCTTTGAAAAACAACAGGAAGCCTATGGGTCTCCAAGTTCAATACTATGGAGCAATGACTTTTGACATTTTGCTTTTAGCAGCAGAAATATACTTTAAGACTTAGTGTACACAACAGACAAAAGAGACACTGACCCAGTTGAATCAGGTTGGGAGACTCAGAATCCTGCCTCCTGCCAGCCTCCATCCCCTGGTGGTGGGGGTTGGGCCTCTCCTCAGAACTCCAGGGCTCTATGGCTAGTGAGGAGGGACTGGATAGCTCCAAAGGGGCTCTGTGTTAGCCAGGTGTTTACAGAGGTGAGTGATGGGCTGTGAGACCCCAGGCCACCCTTCAGCGCCAGCCTACCAACCTTTACAACGCAGCGGTCCACCATGGTGTCCAGCCACTCAACGTAGGACTCAATGGGAGACTGCTCCTCCAAGAGATGGTCGAACTCCTGATACACTATCAAATGAAGGAGAAGCCCACACACATCATTGCAGTTGTGTTTAAAAAGTGCTATGTCTTAAAGAACAAAAGAATCAACTTTGAATAAAATAAAAACTCCAAATATATGTATAAAACTCCAAAGTCTTACACACCCATCAGAACTTTAAGCTTTAGCCAACCCATATTACTTGCCATTCCTCCCCAAAGCTTGTTTCTTTCATAGTCTTACTCTTTTTTTTCAGGCAATTTCCACTGCTTTGATTTTGTTGGGTTCCTCTTGGCCTAGCTAAAATGACACTTGTATGAAATGAAATCCTTTTGCCCTTCCTCAGGCCTCTCCTTTGTACTCACACACACTTCACTATCTGTGTTCTGCTTTCATCATGTCACTAATAGTACTCTGTACAGTCCGGTGTGCATGTGTCTCCCGCTCATTCTTTGTCTGATATCTTTATTCTCTGGTATGTTATCTGGGATACAGCTGTTACCCAACAAATGCTTGCTTGAAGGAATAGGTAGGACATTGCTTCTCTCTTGCTCTCTGCATAAGAGCAGGGAGGGCACATATGACCATTCAAATGTTTCTGGAGCACAGCTATACTGGGCAAACAGTTTAATCAGTCTCTCAACATTTAGCATGTGGAAGGTTCTTCCTAAGTATTTGTTGAATAAATGAAACAACTTCTCTGCCCCTCATTTTCCTCATTAGTAAAAGGAATCATACCATTTTACAACCTGCCTTCAGCCTCACATCAGATAACTGAGCCTGGAAGTCCTTCGTAATCAATGAAGCATAGAAAACAGGAGCATGGCTGGGTATGGTGGCTCAAGCCTGTAATCCTAGTAGCACTCTGGGAGGTCGGGGGTGGGGGGGTGGATTGCTTGATTGCATGAGGTCAAGACCAGCCTGAGCAACAGCAAGACCCTGTCTCTACTAAAAATAGAAAAATTGAGACAAGATGATCTCTTGAGACCAAGAGTTGGAGGTTGCTGTCCGCTATGGTGATGCCCTGGCACTCTATCCAGGGTGACAGCTTGAGACTTTGTCTCAAAAAAAAAAAAGAAAGAAAATAGAAGCATGGCTGTGGTGACCTCCAGTTTGAGACATCTCTTTTCATTACATTTTTTGTGTCGTATGTGGAGCTCAATAAACCAAAGTACAATTCCATACAGTTTGTTTTCATTTGTCTGAAATGAACACACTTTGCTCTATTTTTACTTAATTAATGACCACTACAAGAGGAAAGCTTCTAAGACCAGAGGTGTAATGCTTATAATGAGAATGGGCCTTAAAAGTCAATTTGGTTGATCTATCTCATTTTAGAGATAGATGAGGAGTGACATCTATGGAGATTAAACCACCCACTCAGCATCAGAGGGTGAGTTAGTGGCAGGACTAACCCAGGGTTAGGACTGGACCCAGGTCTCTGGATATGTCTTTGTTGTTCTTTCACTCTTATAGTACTTGGTGTGTATCTGAGCTATTGTGGTTTAATTAGTGATGATGATGATGATGGTGGGACAATAAAAATGCTGATGACCACATTAGCGAGTGCTTGCCGTGCGCCAGGCACCCTTCTACATGCTTTTGTGGATGCACTTGTCTAACCTTAAGACAGCCCCTAGAATGCAAATTTCATGAGGGCAGGACTGGGCCGTGACCACTGTTCTACCTCAGAAGCTGGACCAGTGCCTGTCATCCGGCAGGTGTGCAAGTGCTTTAGACTGAATGAATGAGCAACCCAAAGAGGCAGACACCATCATTACCCCCCACTTTAAAAATAAGGTATACTGAGTCCCTCAAAAATGAGTAACTTCCTAAAGGTTCCACAGCTCATGAGTAGCTGAGATTCAGACATGGCCTGACTCAAGCACTCGCCTCCTACCTTGCCTATGCCCCAGTGCCACCCTGTGTGCTAGGCATGTGGCACGTGTCTCCTTTAGGCTCTCTACATTACTCCTACTTCACAGAAATGGAAACCAAGGCTGCAGTGCACTGGGGCCAAGGTTTGAATCAAGGTTGGTTGGGGATCCCAGCTCTATGCTCTTACCACAACACCCATTAACACCCATTCTAACCAGCACACACAAGCACCAATGTGCACTTTAAAAATTTAAGGTAAACTGAGTGTTGCCAGAATCTACGCCACAGATGTGATGCTAACCTCTAAAGCAAGAGTCTGCAGATTTTTCATCTGGCTGCACAGAACACAGATGCCCCCAGCCCTGGTTAAACTGACCTGTGGTCTAGGGACTTCCCAGCTATGTGGCTGGGAGGGGAAGGGATGGCCTATGTGCTGGGCCACCCATCTTCAGGCCTGGTACCCTTCTCTCTTTCCTGCCGCTGCATCACATAGTTTTGTCCTCTTTGGTAAGAAGCAGCACATTTGCAAATACTTGTTCAACTTCTGATTTGCCTTCACTGTAAGGTGCATGTTGGGACAGGATGTGTCCATCTCATTCACTGCCCAGTGTCTAACACAATGCCTGACTTAGGGTGCTCAGTAAGGACTGGTGAGGTCGACCCAAGCCACACCACTTCCTTTCCCAGAAGAAGAATATAATTGTGGCTAAAGTACACCTCTCCACCTGAACCTAAGGGAGCTTGAAGACAAATCCCAGAAAGTTTTTCTTGGAGAGGCACCAGTGACCACCATGGTGCTCCAGTGGAGCCTCAGGCTCTTGGTCCCTTAAACAAGCTATGCTGGTTGTATTTTTCCCTATGAGTCTGGTACACATATTCTTCCCTCACAAAAGGCACTGATGGGAGACAAAAAGGAGTCTGAAGCCGACAGCAGGATTAGTAGAGCTAAGAACTAGCTTCAGCCTGTGTCTGCACTCATCTCTCAGTCCCCCACAGACACTATTGGACACCTGCTCTGTGTCTGGCTGTAGGGACTCTGGAGACATGGTGGTCAAAGGTACTTCTTGAGCTACAGGGGTGTTGGAGATATATTTTCTGGTGACTGTCTAGCAGGGAATAGAAAAGAAACAGAAAGCATGACTATAAGCACTTAAACAGATCCCAGAACCTCTGAAACTCACCACGTTTGGTTACTTTTCTAATCTCTGCTCCTTCATGATATAAGCAGTACTAATGAGTGCTGGCGAAGCTAAGGCTAGATGTAGGTTCAAGACCCAGCTCTACTACTTAGTGGCCATGTGACTTTGAGTAAGGTTCACCAACTCCCCGAGGCTGTTTCCTCATCTGTAAAATGGGGGTATGTGAGTATCCTCCCTGTGGTGTGGATATGGAGATTAAATGAGACCATGCATATGGTGGGTTGGATACAGGACCTGGCCTAGAACAGGCAGTCAATAAATTGAATTGGTATTTTAGTGATGATCTTTAAAAGTCTGTGGAGAGGGGACACCTGTGGCTCAGTGGGTAGGGCACCGGCCCTGTATACTGAGGGTGGTGGGTTCAAGCCTGGCCCCGGCCAAACTGCAACAACAACAACAAAAAATAGCCGGGCGTTGTGGCAGGTGCCTATGGTCCCAGCTATTCAGGAGACTGAGGCAAGAGAATTGCCTAAGCCCAAGAGCTGGAAGTTGCTGTGACCTATGATGCTATGGCACTCTACCAAGGGCGACAAAAAAAAAAAAAAAAGTCTATGGAGGAAGAACTCAACTCAGAGCCTGAGTTGAGCTCTAGGATCACCAGGGAAGGGCTACATGTTCACACACTTCAGCTATGCCATTTGCTTTGAAATCTGTTTAGATGTGCAGTAAGAACTTAGGGGAACTTTGTGTTGTTTATAAACACCATAAGCTTAGATTGGGTGGCTGAAGAAATTTTCATCTCAAGACAACAGTGCAGAAGGCATATGTTAGAAATCTCAGTGGCCGAGGGCTTTCAGAATAGGCCCCTCTTCTGGGGGCACAGCCTTTCTGCAGCTCCCAGGACAATGTCAGTACTGGGATCCTGGGCCTCACTCCATTTAGAAGGTGAGGGTGCTGTGCTATCCTGCCCACCGCCCTCCCCCCTCTCCCCACTCCTCCAAGCTCTCAGAACCCACTTTTCTGAGACCTGATAGAAGCACCGCCCTTTCCCTTCCCCAGAGGCATGGGAAAGGAATGCTGATCCAAGTAGGGAGGTAGCCTGGGGACACCGATGGAGCCAGGTCCCTGGGATGGAGGATGCTCCGCGCAGCCACCTGGGTTGGGTGTCTGAGGACTAGCAGGGAAGTGCTATCAATGATAGTGTTCTCTGGCCCTCTCTTGTCGCTTTACTGCTCAGTATGAACAGCCTGCCCACATCAGGATGGTGTTTTGTATACCTGCTGTCTGTGTGTTGGAAGTCTTTGTCCACAGAAACATGAACATATGTTCACAGAAGTGAACCACCATCCGTCTCCTTCTCAAAATAGTTAATGATCACAAGGTTTACCCATTAATAAGTGGGCTGACTCACATGACCCTCCAATAGAAAACAGCACAACCAGCTGACATATGTTAGGAAAGGTAATGAGCTTTTGTTCTCATTTTTATGCCACCTCCATGGAACCACAGCTGGCATTCAGGGTGACATGTGGGGGGCCCTTGCATGACACTGTGTGCTGCCCCAGTTGCAGAACACACTTTCCCCAGTAGTGATGAGACACATCCTCTCAAGTCAATTCGTTCTCCCTTCTGTGCCAGCCTATTTCATAGGAATAATAAGAAGGAGGTGATCCTGGGAAAAGGACAGGGTGGGACTGCCACTTAAGTATTTACTAAGATATTTACTTTCTTTAAAAACAATACCAGAAGGACAATAATTCCGGGGCGGGGGGGCATCTTACACTGGATGATGAGTTTCCGGTGCTCATCACGGGAGTCTTCCATGGTGTAAAGGGTCTGCTTGGTGATGCTGTTCAGGTCCACGTTCCTCCAGTCTTCCAGCATCTGGAACGTGATGTCTGCACTGTGGATCACGGTTCGAGATGCCTGTAAACCAATCCAATCAACTTGTTAGCTCATGGGTTGTTAAAACCTCCTCACTTTATTTTCTTCTATGACTTTTTTTTTTTTTTTTTTGAGACAGAGCCTCAGGCTGTCACCCTGGGTAGAGTGCTGTGGCCTCACAGCTCACAGCAACCTCCAACTCCTGGGCTTAAGCGATTCTCTTGCTTAAACCTCCCAAGTAGCTGGGACTACAGTCGCCCGCCATAATGCCCGGCTATTGTTTGGTTGTAGCTGTCATTGTTGTTTGGTGGGCCAGGCTGGATTCCAACCCGCCAGCTCTGGTGTATATGGCTGGTGCCTTAGCCACTTGAGCTACAGGCCCTGAGCCTCTTCTATGACTTTTTAATGGATCTGCTTATGGCATTTTGCAAACTGCCTGGAAGTTCAGAAGAACTCAGTTTCAGGAAAACAGGCTTTATAATTCAGACACCGTTTTCTTCTGTGGCAAGATGACCTAGGCCAGACCAAACCCTGCTGTTCCTAGCCAGCGCCTTTGGTCTTGACTCCACGAAACAATGGGATGAAGCCTAGAGATCTGTCAGCTTTTTGATGTGAGCCTATGGGATTTAGAAATCTTCCTTCTAGCCCTGGCCCTGAGATAGATTTAATCCCAGAAATTTCAAAGTGAGTATTTTTTCATATAAATGCGATCTGAAGCAGCTTAAGATCTAGTTTTCTGTTTTTGCTTTTTGTTGTTTATGTACATAGAATGATTAAAACAAATATGAATAATTTAGATAGAGGAAAAGAGAAACTGTATTCTAAGACTCAGTAGTTTCTTAGAGTATGTATGTGGTTATATTCTATATATATTCTTATATACACAAATATAAATGAAACATATAAACATATGTAATATCTATTCCTTAATGCTATCACTTTTTCAGGGGAACCTTCATTATTGAACTGAAATTTACAAGTGAGAAAATACTTAGAATACTGATAAAAGAAAAACATATATTCAGGATCATTTCCTCTACTTGTATGTTATCAAAATGTCTTTCAATAAAATTCAAAAAGATTTAAAATATACAAGGACCCTGTCAATATCCCAAAGCTTATGAATTTCCAGGCAAAGGTAAATACTGACAACCTGTTATTATACCTAGACTGTCCAAGTACAAGTAAAATCTTCCTTAAATAATTGTAGAGTTCTTTAGTAAAGGTCACAAAGGTCTAGAATATATGAATATGAATTAGGCCAGTTGCTAATGACAACGAAGACAACTGAATGTAAAGATCAGGTATCCCAGATTCAAACAGACCTAGCTCAAGTCATGGCCTTGCTGCTGACCAGCTGATGGACCTGGAGCAGGAAAGTAGATCACCCTTAGTTTTCTGATCTGTAAAATGGAGATGTAATAGTACCCACTTTTTTTTTTTCCGGAGCATGTTTCATCAAAGATGCATTGTGAGCCACCTAGTCAACAGTGAATTGAACTGTTGACTAAAGGCTGAACTCAGCAAGCATTTGGAATGTGCTTTCTCACAGTGTGACGTGCCATTGTGTTTAGGTCCATAGCATCTACCTCTTCAGGAGGGCTGCTGTTGAAGATGCCTTGAGATACTGTTTGAAAAGCAGAGTGTGCAGTGCAGGGGGTTCCATGAAAGTGGCTACTGTTGTTCAGGTCGGCTCTCTTCGCAGTGATGTGCTGACACCTCAGGGCCTTTGCATATGGTGTTGCCACTGGTTGGAACCTTCTCAGCCCATGTTGCACCAGCAACCCACATCATGTACGCTTCAGCTCAAGTGTCACATCCACGGAAAGCCCTTCTCTGCTCAGTTTATCTAAATAGGACTTGAATGCTTGGTTGTTCTCTATGTCCATTCTGTTTCCTTCACAACACTTACCACTTGTTTCTTGTTTACTTTTATTTTTTCTGCTGAAGGCCAGTGCCACTAAGTATAGTGTTAGGCACACAGTTGGCACTCAGATGTTGTGTAGTGAATGGCTAAGAAATCAATGGTGAATTGCTTGCTTTCCACTTTGAAAGAGCCTGGGTATGTGAATCTTTGGTCCTAAGTATGTGGGGTGAGTGTGATTGGATGTTGGTTAGTCTGGCTTACTCCATGCATGTGTTTAGGACAGCTCACTGGAATATTAGCTCAGATATTCTGTGGTGTTTTATTCCCACTTCTAACCCCAGTCCTCTGTTTGATCCAGGAATGTGTCTGAGAGCCATCCATTAAAGACAGGAAGGTGACATGGGACATTTAAATTACATACTATCTTTCTGTGGAACATGAAGAGGGACAGTGTATGTGCGCACATGGGCACAACACATAGTTATAGGCATGAGTGTAGATGCTTTTATCTATAGGGACAAAGTCCTTCCTAAATTGTCTGAGCCCTAGAGAGAGGCACCAAAACCATGTCTAGTTCCCCAATATGAACCAAGACCTGGTCTATCAAGCTGGAGAAAAGAACCAACCAGTACCCTTAGAAACATGGCAGTGTTTCTTTGCTTTGCTTTTGCAAATATTCATTTGCTTCCCTTAATCCCATTAATCTGTTAGGCTCTGTCTTGTCCCCACAACAATGCCTGAGGACAGCCTCTGTAGTAATCTGCATGGATCTGGAAGAATTCCTCTCTGGTCTCCAAGTAAGCCCCTAAACCACCTGTCAGTCTCTGCCTTGTCCCCGGAACAATGCCTGAGGGCAGCCTCTGTAGTAATCTGCATGAGTCTGGAAGGGTTCCTCTCTGGTCTCCAAGTAAACCCCTATGCCACTCCTGCCCCAGGCACGACAGGTCCAGTGAGGGGTGTATGGGTATGGTGCCGTACTTTCTGGATCCTGGCATGAAGTCCTTCTTTAGGTCACTCTAACTAGAAACCCCTCTCTCCCTCCTTGACCTTGAATAACCAGCATGAACCCAGAACAGGACTTTGAAAGACTGTAAACCCAAAGACATGTAAGGAGTAGACAGGTGACATACATGAGTGAGGTGAGTGAACTGTGAGAGAGCTGGCATGATAAGGGAGTCAGTGGCCCCTGGAGTGAAGCTCAGCTATAACTCTGCAGCAATTTGTTGTTGTTGTTGTTGTTGTTTTGAGACAGAGTCTTACTATGTCACCCTCGGTAGGTAGAGTGCTGTGGCGCTCAAGGCAACCTCAAACTCTTGGGCTTAAGCGATTCTCTTGTCTCAGCCTCCCAAGTAGCTGGGACCATAGGTGCCCACCACCATGTCTGGCTATTTTTTGGTTGTAGTTGTTGTTGTTTAGCTGGCCGAGGTCGGGTTCAAACCCACCAGCCTTGGTGTATGTGGCCAGTACCCTACTCACTGAGCTATGGGCACTGAGCCCAAATTGTTGTTGTTTTAATAAACAGGTCTTACTCTATCACTTAGGCTGGAATGCACTGGCATGATCATAGTTCACTGTGGCCTCCAACACCTGGGCTCAAAGTGATCTTCCTGTCTCAGCTTCCCAAGTAACAAGGATTATAGGTGTATACCACCACATCTAGCTAATTGTTTTTTTTTTTTAGAGGCAGAGTCTTGCTATGTTGTCCAGGCTAGTCACAGACTCCTAGCCTCAAGGAATCCTCCTTCCT
Organism: Galagoides demidoff; assembly: GCA_963574575.1. Classification (NCBI taxonomy): domain Eukaryota; kingdom Metazoa; phylum Chordata; class Mammalia; order Primates; family Galagidae; genus Galagoides; species Galagoides demidoff. The sequence goes on from CAUYQV010042205.1 coordinate 20,910, forward strand.
TGGCCTCCCAAAGCACAGATTACAGGCATGAGCCACCATGCCTACTTGGCCAAAAAATATTTTTTGAACATCTGTAAATCAAATAATAGCCCCCTATATCTTAGGCCAGACTTGGCCTTCAGCCACCACTTTGACCTCTGCTTTAAGGTCATTAATATTTTAATATAAAGTTAATAGGTTATATGGGCAGTCCCGAATCTTTTTGGCACCAGGGACTGCTTTCATAGAAGACAGTTTTTCCATGTACAGGGTATGGGGATGGGGAAATTAAATTCTCATAAGGAGCACACAATCTAGATCCCTCACATGCACAGTAGGGCTCCTGTTCCTATGAGAATCTAATGCTGCTGTTGATCTGACAGGAGGCGGAGCTCAGGCAGTGATGCAAGTGATGGGGAGCAGCTGTACATTCAGGTGAAGCTTCTCTTGTTCATTAGCCTGCTGCTTACCTTCTGCTGTGTGGCCCAGTTCCTAACAGGCCATGGACTGGTACTGGTCTATGCCAGGAGACTGGGGACCCCATTATCTTAACAGACTTAGATTCTCTTGATTATAGTAATGCTATTATATGCCATTACCTTATAATTGTGGAACTGACAGGAATATGGAATGGGATCTCCCACTTTCACTTTATACCCTTTTATGATTGATTTTTTTTCATAGCAAGTACATGTCACTTTTGTGCTAAAAATAATGCAAACTCAGAAAAACTAAACAAAACTGGGCAAAAGTTTAATATACTATGTGGCTTTGAACTCTTTTGGATGACACACAAATACTCTTTATCTGTTGGAATCATTTGACTCAATGACTCACAACTGGGTGATTTTACCTCCCAAGCATTCTTGGCTGTCAGGACTCGGGGGCAGGTGTGTGGTTTGTTACACAAACCACTACCTACAACAAAGAATTTATATAGCCAAAGCTATGATTGAAAAATCCCAATTTACTTAGGGATTTACTAGGTTCTGTGGGCCTAGAACATATCTGAGAGGTTAAGGGGCAACTAGTATCAGAAATAATAGTGGGAGTGCTCTGTTGACAGAACCTCACAGATCCTGCAGAAAGTTGTTTTTGTGGGTTTGCCCCTCATTTGCAATGACTCAGCAGTGGTGCAAATACATAGTAGAGAAGAGTTACCTGGCAAAGATGGTTTAGTGATGTCTGTCGTCTCAGAATTTGGGAAAATCGTCTTGACACTACAAAAAGAAAAAAGGTAGTTAAAAACATTCACATGCTTTATGATCCACATGCCTTGGATTTTCTAGGAGTGGATTTCAAAAATTTCCTTATTTTGGGGGCGGTGCCTCTGGCTCAAGGAGGCACCATTGGCCTCATATGCCGGAGGTGGCGGGTTCAAACCCAGCCAGGGCCAAAAATAAAAAATAAAAATTCCTTATTTCACCTAAAACTGTCTCACTACCCAACCCTATTTTATGCACCCACTGGTGAAAATCTATTTTTCCACCTGGGCTTCAACAATTCTTTCCTAATGGTGACATTTGGGGTACATATTTCAAAGTCATGTACATGTGGTGCTTGCAGGTGTGAGAAATGGTGGCATCAATCAACCACGAATAAAAGCAATTATTTTCTTGTCTTTCATTACGTTAATTGCAAACTCAATCACTTCTCTCCATAAACAATTGCAGGAGTCAAGTGGGAGCTTTGAAGAAGCCCCTTTAAAGAGTAGTATGTCTAATAAGAGACCTTGATTGAGCCTCGGGTTTGTGTAGGGCTTGGGCATCTTGAATGTGGCTTTGCATTCATAATCTGCTGTTTTTATCAAATTATCTCTGAGACCTATTTGCATGTTTTGATGATTATGCAGTTTGGAAGAGATCTTGTTTCCTATGCCATATATATAACAGGCTCATAATTTGAAGTGTGGTGACCTTATATCTGTGGATTTCAAAGCAGGCAAGACCTGTGCCTGCCTTAGGTAATCGTTCAGAGTAGGGTTTGTTTCTACCCTTGCACATTCTCAGAACTCACTCCCAGGCTTCCCAGGAAGAACGGTTGCCTCCAGACACACACAGGTGGAAGGTACTACAAGCCTTGTCGCTGCTGCCAACTGTGAACAGGTTTGTTTTGTCAGCATAATTAAAATAAACACAGGGCATTCTTCTCATTAATTTCTGAACTGGTCAAGAAATAGTCAGAAATTTCCCTAGGATTATTCTAATTTAGACTCAGAGCCAGCTTGATTTGAAAAATAGGGTGTGGGTTAGAGGAATGGGGGGGAGGCAGATGAACTTCTAATTTTCCAGGCCGATCAATCGTTAATCCTTTTCCTTAATTACTTTTTCTTTAACTTTGTGATGTGGAATTTAGTGCTCATGAAAAGAAAAGAACTGAGAGCCGTGAAATAAAGCGGGCTTTATCAATAGGTGATGGGCACTGCAGGCAGCCTCAAAGCAAGTCTGAAAGGGCTCCCTTCGCCTGTGGAGAGAGGGTAATTTGATCGCCTTCATTTTCCTTGCTGGCACTTATTTCAGGCAAGAATGGCAAGCTGTTGTATTCAAATAGAGCTTTATGAAATATATATTTTAAAACTTTGTTTTGCTTAGAATAATTTCATCTTTGTTGAATAGCAAGAAATGAGCTGTGCGTGAATCTTCCTATAGACACACTGAAACAGAAAAACAGGACCAATTTTCTCTGGCAAAACTAATGCTGGGGAATGAGTGGCAATGCTCAGCAGAGAAAAGGTTCACAGTCTCAACCCCTGGATGAGAAATATTAATTTGGCTTTCTAACTAGGCAGAGAATATGTGAAGTCCTTAAGCTGTTTTCTGTTTCTTGTGACCACCATTTTGTGGGCAGTAGCTTCAAGGAAATCTCAAAGCTTTAAGAGTTTGGTTCCTGGACCCTGCTTACCAGCTGTGTGGCTGTGTGGCCTTGGAGAAGTTCTTTGCCTCTTGGAGACTCATCTGTAGAGTACAGATACTATTTCATATATCACACAGGCAGTGGGAGGATTAAATGAGATAAGGAGTATGGCATGACGGGCAGAAATAGGCATCAGACAGATAGGTCGACCTGGGAGCAAAAATCCTTTCTACCTATCTTAAGTCTTGTCCCGTTTGGTAAAGGGAGAAGTGTGCCACCCATGATAACATTTCTGGGGATTACATAGATTTATATGTGTGTGTAAAGCACTTAGTGTAATACCTGATGTTTTGTAGGCAAAAGTAAACTGCTGCTATTGTAATTAACAACCTAAGCAAAATGTTTGGCACTAAAATGTCATGCTCCCTTTTGTTCTGCTCTGGAATGAATACTTACATTCAAACTTGATGTTTCGCAAGTTTTCTGGGAGGTCATGGAGAGCCACTTTTAGCCACTCATCCAGCTGTTTGGCAAACTTCCGAATCACCTGAGTTAAGCTAGAAGGAGAAATGATGCATTTTAAGTGCCTTGAGTGTCGCTCAGTCCTCCCATAGGCCCCCAGAAGGTTTTATTTCCCCTAATCGTGTTTTGACTGCTGCCAACAGGTGCCACTCGTAACAGCAACCTCAGAGACAGGGCCAGCAGGCCAAGCCTCGTGGAAAGCTGGAGGGTCTGGGAAAGATAGGACTAGGTTGTGCTCTGGTGCCAAGGCTGGTTGGTGACACACAGTTGTGGGGCAGCGCCCGCAGTAAGGCTTGGCAGCATCCAGAACTCTTTCTGCAGGCAAAACATGCTCTTTTGTGCTCGCGAAGAGCCTGGTGTGAGGGGCTGAGACAGTCTTGTATGAACCCCCAGCCAGGTGAGAACCCTGTCTGCAATGCAGCTGCCTGCCTGCCTCCCCACCCTGCTTGCTGAGCTGCCCTCAATGCGGTGGGAGCTGGGAAGTGGCAGCAGAGTTTTAAATTAGCAAATAAACCTGATGTGGGCCTTGACACCATATTAGATTGGGAGGGTTGAGGGCCACTTCAGGATAGGAAGCGGGAAAGGGCTGGAGGGGGTCGGTAGCTTGCTATAAGAGATGGGACTTTGGTGTTGAGAGGACACTGAGTGCTGTTTTCAGGCTCTCACAGCAAAATCATCTGCTCATAGCTTTGGTTCACTTTCCTCTGCGAGCTCCTCCTTAGTGGTGGCAGATAAGGGGACCTCCCTGGTGATGCCATCCACACAGTCCTCACCTTCCACCACCACCACCCGCCCTGCCTGGCTTGTTGTTCACCCCCTGTCTCCTGTCAGACTATGCACGATCATCAACTGCCACCCTGCTGGGCAGTCCCATATGTCTCTGGTCACACACTGTTTGCTTTTTCATGACTTCAGTTCGGCCTCTTCCTATCCTCCTGCTCCCTGCTGCCTCCTTCTCAGGGGAGACCAACCACACGAGAAGAATTTCATCAACGTTCCACTTTCTGTGTGGACCAGCTCCTTGCCCTTCCTCATGGAATCAAGGAGCAAGCCCGTCTCTTGTCCCCCATCTTATCCCCTCTTGCCTTCTCCAGAAACTTATGCTACTGACTGTCCCTTCCCCTGTACAGTTGGTGTTTTTCTCTCTCCTGGGTCATTCTTCCCATCAGTTTGATGCACTCAAGTATGTCTCACCTTACAAGCTCAAAACTAAAACCCCGATTTCCTCCACTCTGTCTGTTCGAGCTATCACCCCTCCACATCACAGACACACTTCTTCAAAGGGTCGTCCAGATCCCTGCTTTCCTCTTCTCCACCTCCCTTCTCTCTTCAGGTGGCTCCTGACCTCAGCCTCAGCAGCAGCAGCCTCTACCAAGACACCAATCCTAGTGGGCTCATCTTGTTTGAATCCTGGCAGCACTTGACCCGGTCGTCCACGCCCTGCAGTTGCAGTCACTCACTCTCCTTGGCTTCTGTGGCCCGTTTCTCATGACTGCTCCTCTTTAGCCATGAAGTTCCTGGCCTCAACCTGGCATCATAGCTTCCAGTTCTACCCTAGTCCTGGGCCTGAAGCTTCAGTCACCATCTACACTCATGTTTACACATGAATCTCCAGCTCCACAGTATCTCAGGACCCAAGGCCAACTGCACCTCCATTTGGAAGTTCCAAAGGCACCTCAAACCCGACATGTCCAAACTGACTTCCCCTTCTGACCTGGTTCTTCTCTTGCATTATCTATTTCAGTAAACACTACTTTTCACAAAGTTTTAACTTTCTCATTACTAGAAATTACAAACATACCCCAAGATACAGAGAATAGTATAATAAACTGTCAAGTCCCCATAACCCAGCTTTAACCATGAGCAACATCTTTGCTGGTTTAATTTATTACATGTAATCTTTTCTTTTCTGGAGGGTTTTAAGCAAATCTAAGATGTCTACAAATTCAACGTGCATTTGTTTATTTTTTTTTTAGAGACAGAGTCTCACTTTGTTGTCCTCAGTGGAGTGCTGTAGCATCACAGCTCACAGTAACCTCCAGCTATTGGGCTTAGGAGATTCTCTTGCCTCAGCCTCCCAAAGAGCTGAGACTACAGGCACCCGCCACAATACTGGCTATTTTTTTGTTGCAGTTTGGCTGGGTCCCGGTTCAAACCCACCACCCTTGGTATATGGGGCCAGTGCCCTACTCACTGAGCCACAGGCGCTGCCCTCAACGTGCATTTCTAACTGATGAGGTTTAAATACATATGTTCTACGTGCATGCCCATTTAAAACCTCCATGTCATTAATATACCTAACAAAATGAATGGTAATTCCTTAATAGCATCTGAAGTTCAGTCTGCATACAAATTTCTCTACAGGGTGTTCTAAAAGTCCCCAAATATAGGAAAAATTCTAACAACAGATATTTAGAACATGCTCGCCATGAGTGGGAGAGAAGACTGTAAATGTGTGTGTGTGTGTGTGTGTGTGTGTGTGTGTGGAGAGAAAGAGACCTGTAGAGAATTGACATGTAGAGAATATTTTATAAGTATTTTGTAAAATTTTATAATAAATATTTTGTAAATAAAGGTACATTTAGCTACAATTTTTCACTTTCCCCTATATGTCTCTCAAAGATATCATTTAGTTTGTTTGAATCAGGATCCAAACCTGGCCCATATATTGCATGAAGGATTTAACATTGCCTTGTTCCATTTCTTAAATCTTTTTAACTCTAGAGTGTCTCTTCCCTGTGCACCTGTTCAACTCCTCCTCATCCATTTGGTCTCAGATCAGGTGTCACTTCCCTAGGAAAATCTTCCCTGAAGCCCCCTAAACTAGGTCAGCACCCCTGATTATTCCTCTTGAAAGACCCTGTGGTTGTGACAGTTTGTAATCATGTACTTACTTGTGTGACGATGTACATGGACTAGCTTATCAGACTATGTGTGTCTTTCTCCCTAGACAGTGCACTCCTCCACACACAGGGCAGAGCCTGTATCTGCTTCGCTTAGCACTGTATCCTTTGTACCTAGCATAGCACCAGACACCTAGTGGGTACATCAGAAATGTTTACTAAGTGAAATGAAAGAACAAAAGGCTCCCACTCCCAGATAGACAGGCCTCAGGTATTGTCTCCACAAAGCCCCACCCGAACTGTCCCCTGCCCTGCCCCGCTCATCTCTGTCCTCGGGTCCTTCTGCTTGCCCCCTGCATTATCCATTCCCATAGCACCAGCCTCCTGCCTGTTTTTCCAACATTCCAGGCCTTTGCCTACTTTTTTTTTTTTTTTGAGACAGAGTCTCACTCTGTTACGCTAGGTAGAGTGCCCAGTGTCATAGCTCACAGCAACCTCAAACTCTTAGGCTCAAGTGATCCTCTTGCCTTAGCCTCCCTTGTAGCTAGGGCTACTACCCAGCTAGTTTTTCTATTTTTAGTAGAGATAAAGATCTTACTATCATTCAGGATGGTCTTAAACTAACTTCTTGAGCTCAGGCAGTCCACCTGCATCTACCTCCCAGAGTGCTGGGATTACAGGCGTGCCAGGCCTCCTTGCTCACTTTTGCACTTCCTGTGCTGCTGCCTGGAAGCTCTTGCCCACAATGGTCTCTGCCCTACTGATCACCTGGTCTAAGAAGTACCACCCTATGCCCAGCTGGCTCCACCTCCTGCAGCAACTGATGCTGCTGTCACTTGGCTTCTTGCCGTAACATCCTCTGTGTGTGCCTATAGCCAGACTTCTTCCTCAGCTCTCCTTCCTCCTCCATGTTCCTCTCTAGGCTGGGACATAAGTGTCTGTCTTGTACTTCTAGTGTCATACTTTTCCTCCCTTTTATGTGGATGGCTCCCAACATCTACAGCTCCAGTTTCAGCCCTCCTGCTACATCTTGGCTGACACTTGGCTCTTCCTGAACAACTGCCAGCAGAGATGCTACATCAGCAACAATGGTGCTGATAGCAGCTACCTTTTAATGAGTACGATGTGCCAAGAACTAAACACTTCACACATACTTTCTTATTTAGTTCTCACCTTAGCCCTGTGAAGTAGGTACAGTTGTTAGAGAGGGAGAACCAGAGAGGTGAGAAACCAGGGCTCTGAGAAGGTATTTTATTTGTCCAAGGAGATGTGGCAAGTAGCAGAGCCCGGACTCAAGCTCAGGTCTGTCTGACCCCTCACTATTATCCTACAACACTTTGCGGACAGTGCCCACACAGTCAGCTCCACACACCTGCCCTCCTGTCTCCAGAGGCTTCTCTGGCTCTCCTGTTAGGGGTGTTCCTATTCCTTTAGCATCTTAGGCTTGGCCCTCAGTTTTCTTTGTTTCTTTGACTTCTTATCCTCCCTGCCCACACACCACACACACACACAGAGCACTCATGCACACACACTTTCTTACCTTTAGCTAAACCAATTGTTATTAATAACCACTACACCAAGGTTATGTGGAAGAGATGAAAAACCCAAGTTTGAGGATGATTTCCCATTCCTAGAAATGAGAGTATATGATCCTTGACTGTCTCTGTAATAGCATCACTTACTCCCCTGGAAGTTCAATATGTTTTTCAGTTGGAAAGAAGGTGTGTGTCTGAAATAGTGAGTGGGGAACTGTGCCTCTGCCTGGGCCTATCCAGGGTCGTGAGTGAGAACTTCTAGATCCAATGCTCATTTCCACACCTGAGCATTCCACGGAGCCCGGAACATAGAAGGCATTCATACAAATTGGAGGGATGAATGAATAGTCCTGTATACAACTATGAAAACTGTGTCAGACAGTGCCTGATCTTTTGACTAGTTTTGTCTTCGTGATTTAATGGAAAGGGCACTGGATTTGTGAGCCAAAGATCACAGTGGCAATTATTTAGCTATGTAATTTTTAAAAAGTTCTCCTCTGACAGACATTCAATGAGGACAGAGAGCATGTTTACCTTATTTAGTACTATATTCCAGGCCTGGCACAGTGCCTAGCACGTTGTATCAATGAATAAACAATTCTTTAATGAACGAATGTGTGAATGAATGAATATTTGCATCCTGGCTGTTTCATTTATTTGTAGGTGAAGGTTGACAGGTCACTTCAGCCTTTAAGCTTCAACTTACATGTTTGTAAAAAGAAGTTAATTATAGACAGGAAGGCAGGGGTTAGCATTTCATTTTACCCCACAAACTGCCTTATAATAAACTGCAAATGCTATGTGTGTGTGTCTGTGTGTTTAACACCTATAAAACACAAATAGAAGAACGTGAAGCTTTCTTATAAAGGTATGTTTGACTGATTCCTTAGGTGGTTCCTTCTTGATAAAAAATATAAGTAGAAATTGAGATCAATGCACAGAAAGAATTTAATAATACAAAGCCTACATGGATCCTAGGTATAGCATATACAGGATATGTACATATACATATGATTATAAAAATTGAAATTCAGTGTTAATATAGAACACTTGAATAATGCAGAAAAACAAGACACTAAAATTTGTTCATAATCCCACTTGGAGGTAACTTTTGTCAGCCTATAATGGGTATGTTTCTGTTCTGCTGAGAATGTGGAAAGTTGAGAAGAGCAGCACTCATATCATAATGAGAAAAAGCCAGATAATCTACAAAATCATAACTTTTCTTAAAACCATCAGAGAGCTGAGGTCACAACCAATTAGCCTGGGTTTTATGGGAAGACAGGCTCCTCCAAAGACAGCATGACCCGGGGACTGGCTCACCTGCAGTGGGAGAAGAAAGCAGGATGTCCCCACAAGTGGGTAAAAGGAATTCTGCTAACATTTTTGACAAATTGCTAAAGCCCAAGTGTGAACCAGCACGAGAATACAGAACTCTGAGAGCCACAAATACCAAGGAGATTCACATCTGCTCACAAGCTGTGCTGACATACCTCACCAGGTTCCTAGTAAGAGCGGGAAACAGAGGGAGCCCTTCTCAGACACGCGTATGTGGAGGAGGGGCACAGCCATTGCTGGGGAAAAAGCACTAAGCTACCCTGGACCTTTCTCCCTTCAGGAACAAAAGCTTCAAGTGGCTAAGGGAAGGCAGAAGACACTGTTGACCCCAGGGAATAGGGAAGACACCCTGTAGGTGGGGGAAGAATGAAAAGAAAAAGCTCTCTAACCCTAGAAACCATCATGGGCTCAGACCACTCTAGATTTATCTCTGGATGGGAAAGGATCACTGACAATGTCCTATTCTGAGATCCAAAACCACAAGGCTTCCATAAGACTGACACTGAGTCAGGATAAAAGAGAAAGGCTCCCACTTCCAGCTCCAAACAGGCTAACAAACACTAAGTCTCAAGCAACTGCAACAGAGGTGCATAGGGAAAGCCTAAAGATGAAGGTAGAGCAGGAATATTGAAGGAAAAGAACCAACAAACTTCCAGCCTGGGCACAGAGTACCCAGAAGAATTTGAATCTGATGGTACACTGAAGGTAATTATCACAACAAAACCCAAACCCAATAAACGCCTGGATAGACTGCCTCAACTCCTCACATTCCATTCAGAGCCCAGAGAAGAGACATCCCCAGTCTCTACCATTACCTCAGTCTCTGCTGTTCTCCACACTATTTAGCAGTCAATCAGAACTTATAAGATAAAATCAAGAAAAAGAATATACTGTCAAGAGATAAAACAATTAACACAACCAGACTATCAAATAGGGAATTTAAAACAGGTATGATAAATATGTTAAATGCTTTTACAGAAAAGGTAAACAATAAGCACAAATAGATGAGGAATTTCATTAAAACACAAATTTTTTGAAAAAAAGAAATGTTAAAAATGAAAATAAAAGCAAAATATGGTGACAGAAATGAAGAATGTTTTGACAGTCTCATTAGCAGCATTGACATACACAAGGAAATCAGTAAACTTGGAGCTAGGTCAATAAAAATTACCCAATCCAAAATACAAAGGGAAAAAAATGAGAAAAAACACAAAGCAGCATCCAAGAATTATGGAACAGTATCAAGTGGCCTAACATACTTGCTACTGAAATACTGGAAGAAAAAGGAGAGAAAACAGAGCAATGTCTGGGAATTTCCCCAAACTAATGAAATACATCAAAACATAGATCCAAGCTCAGGAAACCCCAAGCAGAATTCAAACAAAACAAAACAGATACATCATAGTCAAATAGCTGAAAACCACAGAGAGTGGAAATCTGAAGGCAGCTAAGGAGTGGCACACTGCATACGGTGGAGCAAAACTGTACCAAGGACAAACATGCAAGGCAAAAACAGTGAGATGTTTCGAGTATTAAAAACAAAATAAAACAGAAGCTTGTCAATTCAGAATACCATACCCAATCTTTCAAAATAGAGAAACACTTTTTCAAACAAACTGAAATAATTCATTACCACCAGACCAGCAATATGAGAAATGTTAAAGAGAATTTTACAGGCAGAGGAAAATGATATTACACAGAAAGTCAGATTTACACAAAGAAATGAAGATCAAGGATCATTAAAATGAAGGTAGATATAAAAGACTGTTTTCTATATATTTAATCATTTTGAAAGATAATTGTCTAAAGCAAAAATAGCTACAATATTTTGTGAGTTTATAGCACATATAAAAACAAAATGTATGACAATAGCACAAACTGAGAGTATGCTGTGGTAAGACTCTTATACTATGTGTGAAGCAGTATATTAATTGAAGATCTGATATAATTAAAGACATATAAGCCCAAAGCAACTAATTTTTTTAAAAGAGGTATTAAAAAAAAAGCCAATTGTGAAGCTAAATGGAATAATAAAAAATAATTATCTCAAAACCAGGCACAATAAAAGAAAAAAAGGTAGCAACATAGAAGATTTTAATCCAACCATACAATTAGTTATATTAAAGATAAAGGTCATGGAAACTAAAAAGGAAAACTGTCAGACTAAAAGACCTCATTCTGTTGGCTACAGACAATCTACTTCAAACATGAAGACAGAGTAACAGGGTAGGGAAAAGATGCCATGCAAACATTAATTAAAAAAAAAAAAAGAAACACTTGCCATAGCTATAATACTACAAGACAATGTAAACTTCTAAATAAGAGATGTTATTAGGGATTAAAAAAAGACATCACGTTATAAAAAGGAGTCAATTCACCAGAAGACATAACAATTCTAATTTGTATGTACTTAACAACAGAGTTTCAAAATAAGCTTCAAAAATACATGAAGAGAAATGGTTAGAAATACACAAATTTGTAATTACAGTTAGAGAGGCCTACATTCCTCTACTGGTGATCAGTGGAATAAATAGAAAATCAGTAGGGACAAAGAAAATCTAAACAGCACTATTAATTAACTTGACCAAAATTGACATTTATAGAACACTTAACCTAATAATATCAAAATATATAGTCTTTTCAAGTTCACTTGGAACTTTCACCAACATAAGCCATATTTTGGAGTGTAAAACAAGTCTCAACTAATTTTAAAAAATGGTTACAATACAGTGTGTGTAATTTGACCACAAGAGAATGAAAATAGAATGTATTAATAATAGAAAGATATCTTTAAAATTCCCAAATGTTTGGAAATTAAACAGTTTACTTCTAAATAACTCATGGATTGAAAAGGAAGTTAAAGGGGAAAGAAGAAAATATTTTAATTGAACTAAAGTGAAAATACAACATATCAAAATTTGTGAAATGCAGCTAAGCAGTGATTAGAAGAAAATTTATAACATTAAATGTTTTTACTAGAAGAGTAAAGATAGGGGGCAGCTCCTGTGGCTCAAAGGAGTAGGGCGCCAGCTCCATATACTGGAGGTGGTGGGTTCAAACCCAGCCCTGGCCAAAAAAAAAAGTAAAGATATACATAATTAATGACTGAAAGTTACACTCAAACAAGACTAGGCACAGTGGCTCATGCCTATAATCCTAGCACTTTTGGAGGCCAAGGTGGAAGGATCACCTAAGTTCAGGAATTCAAGACAAGCCTGAGCAACACAGAGAGACCTTGTCTCTACAAAAAAATAATTAGCTGGTATGGTGGCACATGCCTGTAGTCCCAGCTACTTGGGAGGCTGAGAGAGAAGTATCGCTTGAGCCCAGGAGTTTGGGGTTGTGGTAAACTACTCTAACCTAGGCAACAGAGTGAGACCCTGTCTAACAAAAGTAAAGAAAAGAAACTAAAGAGCAAAATAAACCCAAAGAAAGCACAAAAAAGGAAACAAGATAAAAACATAAATTGATAAAGTTGAAAACAGAAAAACAGTAAGAAACCAGATACTTAGACGGGTGGTCTCCAGTATCACAGAAATAGAAAAACAAATACCACATATGCTCACTTTTAAATTAGGAGCTAAATGATAAGCACACATGTGTAAATATGGTAGTAAAATGCAATGGAAATCAAACAGGTTGGAGGGAGTTGAGGATGAGTAAATTCATGCTTAATGGGTATAATCCACTCTATCTGTGGATGGATACAATTATAACCCTGACTCAAACTATACCAAAATAATGCATGTAACCAGAATTGTTGTATGTCCATAGCATTCCAAAATAAAATAAATTTAAAAAAAAACCAGAGAAATCAAAAACTGTTTTTTTTTTAAGAACATCAATAACATTGATAAATTTCTAGGCACACTGACCAAGAAAAAGGAAAAGAAGACATGAATTACCCACATCAGGAATGAGAAAGGGGCATCATTACAGATCCTACATATATTAAAAGAACAGTAAGAAAATATGAATTTTAAAAATTTAAGACCAGGTGCAGTGGCTTACACCTGTAATCCCCTGTAATCCTAGCACTCTGGGAGGCCCAGGCAGGTGGATTGCTTGAGCCCAGGAGTTTAAGACCAGCCCGAGCAAGAATGAGACCCCATGTCTAGTAAAAACAGAAAAACCAGCCAGGCACTGTGACAGGTGCCTGTAGTCCCAGCTACTTGTGAGGCTGAGGCAAGAGAATAGTTTAAGCTCAGGAGTTTGAGGTTGCTGTGAGCTATGATGATGCCCTGGCACTCTACCCAGGGCAATAGAGTAAGACTGTCTCAAAAAATATAATAAGATAAAATAAATAAATAAAATGTAAATACAATCTATAAAACTTTTAAAAATTAGATGAAATTCCTTATAGAGTGATATGAATCCGTCCTGTAACAGTTCCCAGAAGAGAGAGATGCCACTGAAGGTGGGAGAGTTTTTTTATAGGGGACAAGTTACAAAGGGAAAATGCTGCAACCTGAGGCTTGAAGCAGTGGGCTTTCTCCTACCCTGTGCCCAAAGGACAACCTGGAAATAGAAAGTCTGCCAGGAAGGAAGCAGAGCCCTAGGACCTGAGCCCTAGGCAGCTTCAGAGGGAGGAAGCCATAGAATCAATCTCCTGACTTTACTGTCCTCCGTCCCTCCCTGAGAGGAGCCCTGTCAGGTGACCCATGCTGCCACGTACCCCACCCTTTGCCCCACAGGGTAGAGGGCAGCATGGAGTATGGGAGGGAGCATCTGGAAGGGTGTGGAAACTATCCAAAATAAACTCTAAGATTAAGTTGTTTTGTTTTAGAGCAAGGCACAAAACAGTTTATACAGAATATTATTGTTCCAGAAAGAAAGAGAAAAAGAGCATGTTGTATTCATTGATTAGGTGTGCATAGCAGATCTGGATGGACCCCCCTGCCAAGAAAATTATTATATTTGATGTGAGAGGACTGGGGTAGGTGGCAAACAGGAGTGTTTGGGGGGGGGCGGATACTTTTCACTATATACCAAATATGATACCTTCAGAATTCTGAACCACATGAATGGTTCAAGATATTAAAATCTTATTTATATTCAAAAATATAAATAAACTTTAATATTTGAAAGTCCAATATTGACCATCTTTACAAGGCAGGCCCCTGGACAGTGCATGATTATAATTAATGAAAGAAAAGCATGAACAGTCCATGGTGGGGACCGGCCATGAGGGGAGATAAGAACGAGTGTGCCCACCTGTCAGGTAAAGCCTGCAGCACGGTGGGCATCAGCACTCCGGAGATAGCTTTGTAGAGGATGGAGTCACACACGCCGACGATGTTCACCACCGTGGAGGAACCCAGCACGGGCAGCATGTGGGGTGGCATTCCTTGCCAAAAGTGCAGAAGAAAACTTTGAACCTGCATTGACCCACAGAGAGAAGAACCATGAGGTTACACAGGGCAGAGCCTTGGGACTCCACCAAGGCTGACCCAGGCTACGGTGCTGTCTACTTCCCCTGCAGCCATCCCAGCCTGGCATGGCATAGGAGGCCCTGGAGTTCCTCCTGCCCTGAGTCTTCCACCTGCCCACGTGCAGCATGCCCAGTGCTGGAGATGCACCCTAGCCACCTGGGACCTCCTTGTCCAGAAGAGAAGCAGCACGTTAACCCATACATGAATCCATCAGCCCTGGCAATGCTTACTGTGGTCTGGGATGCGTTTAAAGAAGGGCAGGTGGGCCATTGTTTGTGAAAAGTTTGGAGCATTAGTACTCATTATCCTTTGAGCCCACTGATATTTCAGGGGCCCCTGGGTGTTCTGGGAAGGAAGGGAGTTGCAGGTAAAAGGAGTGTGGCTGAAGGGAGCCTTTCAATGCCATGCACAAAATTCCCCTGGTTCAAATTTTTGTGCCTAAACCTGGGTAAAGTACATGGGCTGTTTTATACCCAAATTCTTCTATTTCCCAAAGATCCTTGGCCAGTTGGTGCTATCTGGGCAGTAAGCTATGTGGGCACATGGCGTGTGTGACTTTTTCTTTTTATCCCCATACCACAAGCACAGAACAGAACAGAGTAGGTGCTCAAAAGTACAATTATCATCTTACCAGGAAGAGACCAGGAAATTGAGCCATGTTGCTACGGAATGGACAGCAAGGTGAACGTGCAAAGATACCCCTGTACCTTCTAGTGTGTGTGTAAGTAGGAGGTGGGGGAGAGAGCAGAATAGGGGGTGGAGGGTGGGAAAATGTAAGGGATGTGGAGGGAAACAGCAAAGGTCCGTTAAGTTGGTATATAATGGCATTCATGCTATCTGGACTTCAGCGCATCTTCAGTTGAGGAGCAGCCCGTCTTGAAGGTAGGGAAGACATAACCCTGAATTCTTATAAACTACAACAGGCTTGACTTGGGTCCTGGACTATGCATCTTTCTTTTCCCCACAGAGGAGCCCTATGTACCATCACTCACATCCCTGGTTCTCCAAGTCAGTCCTAATACAACATGGGAGATAATATAGCCCTTCTGGTCTAATAGTTTGGAGCTGGCATTATTACCACTGTGGGCTTTCATATTGAGTGTCTACTATATGCTAGGTACTTTGCAAAGGTACTCTCATTTAATACTCATACTAGTACTACAGCTGAGAATCACTGTTCTCATTTGCAGAGACATTCATTTCCCAAAGCCAGACAGGGGATGGATGAGAGAGAGCTTGTGTGCCTCAGCCCCTCCACAGTCTTGTGGCTGGTTTGTTCTTCACATGATAATTGGGCTTCTTCCAATGGGGATAAAAGTAGTATTTACTGAATAGGTTTTGGTAGATTCCTAAAAAGTGCGTGTTATAGGTTAGCTGCTATTACTATTATTATTATTTGAGACAGAGTCTTACTTTCTCATCCTTAGTACAGTGCCATGGCACGTATCTCATAGCAACCTTAGACTCCTGGGCTCAATCTATTCTCTTGTCTCAGCCTCTCGAGTAGCTGGGACTACAGGTGCCCAGCACAATGCATGGCTATCTTTAGAGAGGGAGTCTCGCTCTTGCTCAGGCTGGTCTTGAACCCATGAGCTCAGGCAATCCACCCACTTCAGCCTCCCCTAGTGCTAGGATTACAGGCATGACCCACTGTACCTGGCTTATTATTATTATATCATGGAGGTTCTAGAATCACTAGGCTTAAGAAGTTGGTACACTGCCCTAAGTGTTTGAGACACTCCTGGCTAAGTTTCTGAGTGCCACACAGCCAGGATCTTTGCAGCGGCTCTGCTCATCTGTCAAGGTGTCATTTAGACACCTGGTGGCTGACTATTGCCCTGGCCTGGGCCTGGAGATGGCTGCACCTCTTGGACAAAGTTCTTGCCCTCCAGAGGACTCTCCACTATGCCCTGATTTCAGCTCATCCCTCACGTCAGGTCCTGGACCTTCCTGCCCATTCTTCCAACGCTGAGTAAGAAACTCTGTCCCGTAGATTCCTGAGTTGGTAGAATCTGAATTCATTTGCCTTACTCAGCTTTGCTTGCATGAGGCCCTACCCACCTTTCATATGAGCAGTCAATTTCTAGCAAAGTCTGGAAGAGATCAGCTGTTGTGTAAGTTAAAACAAATCTGTGGAAAAATCAGTGTCTTTAGCAGGCAGCTGTCAGTTTAAAGGCTGTTCAAGCTGTGTGGGAACCCTGATCAGTTCTCCGTTTCCTATGAAGCTTTTTCATTATCCAGTTTTGAACTCCCTTCCCACTTTCTGCATGTTAGGCCATTTAGTCTCCAATGGTACGGGTTCCTCCAGGTGAGAACCAGGTGAGAAAGGAAGGAGGGAGAAGAGTGGAAAGCTCAAGAGTGGCAACTCAGAAGTTAGCCGAAGTGGACTACCAAGTCAAGGTGTACCGGATGCATCCAGCATCCATTTACCAATGACTGGTCTCAGCTGAAAGAGAAAGCCATGCATCTTTCTTTTGGGGTTGGGTAGAATGAACCATGTTCATCTCCAAAACAGCCACCAAATATTCCTGCCAGTAGAGCAGAAAGAAAGAACATTGGACTAAAAGCGTCAGGTGACTAAAGGATGTAGTGGCAACTTTGGCAACTTTGGATGCAGCTAGTCAACCAGCTAGTAACGTGGGGCAAGTCTCTCAACTTTTTGGTTATGTATCTGATAAGAGAAGAATTAGTATGACCTTTTACAGTCCACAAAGAGCTTTTACCAGGCTTTGTGTTATCTCCTCCTTCTAGTAATCCTGCAAATTAGATAGGTGGGAATGATATTTTTTACCTTCCTTTTTAAGATAAAGAACTGGAATGGAAGGCAGAAGCAACCCTTGAACCCAAGTCTGGCACTCTTCCCAGGGGGGCATCTGGCCCTCACTGAGTGTCTGGGTCTCTCACTATATATTCTATATCCTAGTTGCTGGCTTGCAGACCACTCCCTACCTCCAGACTGTGGCTTACTCATCTCTCCAGTGGCACCATTAGGAATTCAGTGTTGGAATTCAGCAAATGGAATTAAGTGAAATGAAATGATGAGTTCTGAGATAAAGCTACACATGAACATAAGGGAGGACTGCCACTAGATTTGTTGTTAGTCATCACAGCAGAGAGGCACAGCCATCCCTCCCGAAACCGAGTTTCTCTTCTACAGCAGTGTATGTGAGCCACTGCTCAGTGAGGGACCACACTCCCCAGCCACTGCTGCATCAGTGTGGGGCCATGATACCAGCTCTTGCCAATGGAATATGGATAAAAGTGATGTGTTCTCTTTCTGGGCTAACAAGGCTAATGAGGGGTATACCTTCCTTGTAGCTTTATTGCCCCACTATCAGCTGAACAAAGAGGACTCCAAGGCTCCAAGAGAAGGGTATTGCCATAGAGTGGAAGGAGCCAGGTTCCCAAACTATCCCCAGCAACCAGCCTTCCAACCAAGAACAACCACATTAGATTGAGACATGACTGAGAAAGAAACTTTAGTGTGTTAAGATTTGGAGATTTGTTACAGCGGAGAGTCTCCTCTAGTCACGAATCACTATTTACCCTGATCTCAGCGATCTTTCAAATGTAAGATATTCCCACAGTTTGAGGGGGAAAAAAAAAATCCACCGAAGTTCTTGCTCAAGTAATTTGGGAGACTTTACAGGATATTTTAGAAATCTAGAGGATAAAAGTCGGCAGAAGGAAGAATAGTACTTCTTCACCAGCACACTGCTGTCCCTTCTGGAGCTGTGTCTAAGAGCCAAGGGCAGTGTAAATGCTCAGTAAACATGGCTTATGTAAGATACAGTGGAGGGAAGGCAGAAGAAAATGGGAGAACATTTTGTACCACCCATCATTTTTATATCCTTCCACCTTCAACAGTACCACCACCCCCAACACATACAGAAGGAATCTCCAAGATCTTTTCCACCAATAACTATTGGAATTTTATAGCCCTTTTAGAGGCTACATTATCTTTTGTCAAAAAATAATAGTTATATAACTGTATTATTGGTTATTGTGCTTCAATCCTTTCTCATTTTCTCCTCTCCCTTCTTATCCACAAATAAAAATGAAACAGACTTCTTACATTGTTTGGATTTAAATATGGCCCTGCTGGTGGGATTTGATGGAAATATGGACCAGACCTTGAGAATAAAGGATAGCCAACTCCAAATGCAACCAAGTGGATGAGTCTCAGGGAAAGATTAAATCCAAAATATAAAAAGTTTTAGCTTGGCACCCGTAGCACAGTGGTTATGGTGCCAGTCACATACATCTAGGGTGGTAGGTTAGAACCTGGCCTGGGCCAGCTAAACAACAATGACAACTGTAACAAAAAATAGACGGGCATTTTAAATTAAAAAAAAATATATATATATATAATTTTTCTTTAGTTTCTCTGAATCTATGATTCTAGGTATAAGGATATGCTGGTAAAATGGTGTTCACAGTGCACAGATGGGGCAGGAGGTGGTTCCCAGTTAAGTCAAGGAAGAGGCCATGGCAGCTGCTGCACACACTTAGGATGCGTAGAGTGGGTTAATAATTGTACCTGCTGTGTGGGATCCCTGTAAGGATTAAGGGAGCTACCAGGTGCCAAGGTTACGAAGGGGCTGTGCACCTAGCTGCAGCTCATGAAATAGGAGCTAGTGTCAATTACATTTTAACGCATGGCAGTCACAGCTCAGCCCTTGTTGACCTACCTCATCAAAGTTGGCTCTTATTACAGTGTCCAGTATTCTCTGACAGTGGGTTCTGTACATCATAATAAAGGTAGAGACCTGTAGGGGCGGGTGGAGAAGCAACAACAAGGCATAGGTTAATATACATTGCTGCTGCCTTTGGGATTTCAGTTTTTTGGGTCTTTTATTCCCTGGCTTGAGTTGAGGGGCTAATTCACCTAACACTTGTTCTCTGACCCTTGGCTCCCTTCTCTGTGCTCCCTTCTTTATAGCACCTGAGTGTTTCTCTATCACAGCACTCACCCCATGATACAAAAAATGGTGGTTTTTCTCTCTACCTCCATTCCTCTCCTCACCCCCACCAGAGACTGTGGGCTTAGGAAAATGAAAATGGCATATTATTCATGCTTGTGTATCCAGTACCTAGCACAGTGCCTGGCACGTAGCATTTAGTAGGATGTACTGAACTAAGGTCTCATTGGCTAGGATACTGAAAAGTTTAAAAAGTTAAAATCTGACATGTATTTATAAGAAGTACTTCTGCCAAAATCCTCATAAGACATTTGGAAATGTCAAAGAAAAGAAAGCAAAGAAAATTTCATCTCTACCCTCCATTTAGCCAAAAAAACCTTTTTTTCATTTATTCAAGAATTTTTAAACCATGGTGCAAGAAGTTTGTTTTTGTGTTTATTGACCAAAAAAGCAAATTTGAGGAAAAATGTTTATCTGCTTCTTAGATTTAAGGCATCTTTTACAGAAGCAAGTTCATCTTCTTCATTTTAGAGCACAGACATGCTTCTTACATAAACTAGAGTTTGTTTACACAAGTGTCCATCTCCTTGCTTGACTATAAACTTCCTGAAAGCAGGATTCATGTCTCCTTCTCCACTGTATCCATGCCCCTAGTGTAAACTAGGAACTAAGTGGACACTTGATACATGTTAGAGCTTGGGCTGCATCAAGATCGATGCAATTAAAGATTCATGTTTGTCTTTTCAGTAACTTGCTCCAAATACTCTATGATCAAAATCATCTGATTCACTACATCTATAAAATCTTCTTTGTCTATGGTACTATGATTTCAACAAGTCCCCTGCAGCACATGGGAAAACAGACTTATCCTGTGAAAGGCAATTCAGATGGAACTAATTCTTTCCTTGTGAAATGAGACAGTGTAACATCATAGGACAAGTATGTAGGTAGGTAGCTAGATGGAAAGATAGACAGGGATAGATGAGAAAGAGATAAACTTTTTAATTTTAGTATAGTTTTGGATTTACAGAAACATTATAAAGATAGCACAGGGAGCTTCCATATACCTCACATCCAGTTACCCCTACTGTTAACGTTTTAATTTACTATGGTATATTTGTCACAACTGATAAACCAATACTGATACATTATTATTAATTATAGTCCATACTTTATTTAGATTTCTATCTTTCATTTTTAAACTCAGTGTTTCTCAGAGAGAGAGTATGAGGTAGAGAGGAAAACCACCCACCCCAAGCAATCACTTCAGGTGTGGTTACCTTCTCCTCAGGCAGACTGGCTGGCAGATTTAGATCTTTGACATTGGGAAACTCTGGCAGCAATGTTCCAAGTTTGGACCGGGGTGAATATGCCACTGTCTGCTTGCTCACTTCTTTCTTGCCTGTCTCGCTCACCCAAGCAGCTCCTTTCTTGGAATACATCACATCGTAATACTGGGAACTCTCTTTCACGGCAATGCCATAGTAATGGTACCTGGGCCACAGAGAAAGGGAGAGAAAGACCCACATGCATCATTATTAAGTGGGGTTTCCTGAGTAGGGGGAGATGTTGCCCAAAGCCAAGGATGGCTGGGCCCATCCTACCTGGAGCCAGAAGAGTTAACTTTCCTGTAAGGCTCGATACCTCTGAAATCTAGAATTAAATCAAAGTTCTATGTTGCCAGCCATCAATCAGGCAGGTAAAAATAACTAAAATTGCCTCCTACAGAAAATGTTAAGTCAAATACTTCACAAAGTTGAGAGAAGATGAAAAATTTTCCATTTGTACTTGATTTCATGTCTAGTCAAATGATCCCATGGGCACAGCACACTCCTTCCTGCAGGGACCCAAGCGGAAGGATGTGTTTATGATTGCTAACTGCACCACTAACAAAAATTCATTTGGCCTATGTTTTTCTTAATCAATCAATAGTAGTCTCAAAGAACCATATTTTTAAAAAGATAAAATTAGCACTTCAATTGACACTGATGTAAAACAAATCCCAGAACTTTTTATTAAAGCAAAATGGGGTTAATAATAGCAATGTTTTCAATTAAGACTAATGAGAGAATGGAGGCTGCATTTTGTTTGGATTTTAGCTGCAACCTATCGAGCACTTGCTATGTGCCAGGCAATTAAATGTAAATTTAATAAGTTATAAAATAACCTTATGAAATGAGGACTATTACAGTTTTTCTACAGCTGAGAAAAATGGAGGCAAGAAAGCTCAAGTAATTTGTTCAAGGTCACATAGCTATTTAGGGGAAGAACAAGTTCTTGAACATAGGTCTTGTTTGACTACAAAGCCACAATGCTATGCTGACAAAAACACTGCATGGTGGTGTCATAAACACAGGTGTTTGTCAGAATCAGTTATGGAGTTTAATGAAAATACAGATTGTTAGGCCCCTTCCCAGGTCCCTAGTAATTGGGAACATCTGGGAAAGGGGCCCAAGAATCAGCACTGAAACCAGTACCAGAGGTAATTCTGAAACCACATCAGCTTGAGATCTATGGTGCTGAGTGCCCAACACGAAATATTTTATTTAATCTCACAAGATCCCCATATAGCTGGAACTAATTATAAAATATTACCCCTATTTTACAGATGACAAAACTAAGACCTGAGAATTTAAATGACACACCCCAGATCACCCGGTGAGTAAGTAGTAGAGGCAGGATTTGAACCTCGAAAGGACTTTTAACCACTTAGTTAGTGATTCCCAAACTTCCCTAATAATAAGAATCACTTACAAAACATATTAAAACATAGATTTCTGGGTCCCACCCCCAGAGATTCTGATTTAGTAGGTCTAGAGTAGATTTTCACAGTCCCATGACAATACTAATATAAATAATTCAGGGGTTTCCCTTTCAGAAACTTTGCACCACATATTAACTACTTTTCTCAACCCATGGGGATATGGTGATAGCCACAGAATAACACAAATGGGAAAGGCTTTCACAGGGAGGAAGGGGCGAGCACACATAACCTTCCCTCTCCCCGGCCCGCTGCACTCCTGATACCATTCTGTGATATTGCTGCTTAGCGGGCATCTCGCCTCTATCTGAATGCCCTCTGGGATGAAGAACTCAGGCCCTCCGAAGGCAGCCCAGTTCATTTTGTAGATGTGGTTATCCAAAAATTCTTCTTTGTATTGGAGCTAACTTCGCCTTCTGTGCCTTCTACTTCCCAACTGTCATAACTGCCTTTCCATCTGAAAGGTTCTCTTGGGTGGGGGTGGGGAGGGATTCTGGGGGCTCCAAAAGCAGCTTTCAGGTGGGAAGACAGTTATGAATGACCTGCCTCTCTAACCTCTATAGACTCATATAGTCATAACAGTATATTCAGAGCAGACCACTTCTGAATTTTCAGAGTAGTGCGTGTTTTTTTTTTTTTTTTAGAGACAGAGTCTCATTTTGTCCCCCTCGGTAGAGTGCTGTGGCATCACAGCCTACAGCAACCTCTAGAGCTCTTGGTCTTAGACGATTCTCTTGCCTCAGCCTCCCAAGTAGCTGGGACTACAGGCACCCGCCACAATGCCCGGCTATTTTTTGTTGTTGCAGTTCGGCTGGGGCTGGGTTTGAATCCACCACCCTCAGTATATGGGGCTGGCGCCCTACTCACTGAGCCATAGGCACCGCCTCAGAGTGTGTTTCTGAAATTAGCAACCACAGTAAAGCTGTTATTGCTCTGACCCTTTCTGAGTTTTTCTATTAGTTCTGTAGGGCATATCGACACACTCTTCACACTAGCCACACCCCAAATTTCTTCTGTCAAAGTAAATTTGTTGAGGAAGTTTCTCTATAAGGCCAAGTTGCAGAGACCAGAGTGTCTTAATTGCCACTGGTTGAAGGTGTGACCAACCTTAAAGGATCCCCATAAGAGGATACAATAAAATTGACTAAACAGAATTTTTAAAGAAGATGCTTTTAGATTTTTAAAGAAGATGGACCAATTTGCCCATCTCTACCTTGAAGAAAGACCAAAACCAAACACAGATCAACAGATTCTCATATAGGGAGACAAAAGGAAACTGTCTGCAAGTTTATGTAGGATGGGAAACCCTTCTGTTCTATCTTGGCTGTCATTACTATTTCTACTCTTCTTAGAAATGTGCAATGATTTATTGGAACCAATAATTTCTCAAATACTAGGAACTGAAGAGAAATAATTCATTTCCATTCATATAATATCCTTCTATTCATCCACTCATCTGTTTAACCCACATTGATTGCCTACTGTGCACTCACCAGCAAATAAGAGTCTAGCTTTTTTATTTTATAGTCTTACCAATGCTGAAACCTCATTTTTAAACAAATAACCAGAACATTTTTAATTATAAATGAGGTTGGTTTTTCAGAATAGTACTGAAAATTTCAGAATAATTCCCTGAAAAATTACTGGGAATTTATTCCAAGATATCCTTTGTTCAAAAATTTTCTGGGAGTCTCTTTGGGAATTGGCACAAGAAATTCTAAGCCACACACAAAAGTTAGTCTCATTACTTTCAGAACTTTTTTTCCCAGTTTGATCACCCATTTTCTTTGCCAAACTTAGCTCCAAAGTCAAACCCACCATTAAAGGATGGGAATGTACTATCCAGGGATGACAGGAGCTGGGGTGTGGGAGGGTGAGAGTGTTGCTCAGGGTGACAGGTTGGATATGTTTTTGAAACACACACACACACACATATATATATATATTGTTTGTTTGTTTGTTTAATTTCATTGTTTTATAGGTCACTAGAGCCGACCTTCTCAACAGGGTCAAAACCTATAGAAATATTGCATAGTAAGGCACCCTCTAGTGGAGTCCCCATGCACATTAGCATAATAAAGGTTTGGAAAGGTCTTGCGGTAAATAAAGGTAGCTGTTCAGTTCTTACCAAACATATATGACCACCTGCCTTTTCTCATAGGACACTTAGTAATTTCCAACAATTTTTGAAACATACTTTAATAAAGCCTGAGCTAGTATAGGATAAGATTCCCCTTCCTCTGACTCTCACCTGGAAACCATGTGTCCACACACATTCTTTATTCCTCAGGACTTGTTAAAGGTCACCTCCTCAGAGGCCTGGCATGGTGGCTTGCGCCTATAATCCTAGCAGTCTTGGGAGGCCGAGGTGGGTAGATCACCTGAGCTCAGGAGTTCAAGACCAGCCTGAGTAAGACCAAGAACCTCTCTCTACTAAAAATAGAAAAGCTGTCTGGGCATTGGTAGTGCATGTCTATAGTCACAGCTACTTGGGAGGCTAAGGTGGGAGTATAATTTGAGCCCAGAAGTTTGAGCTTGCTGTGAGCTATGATGATGCCAGGGCACTCTATCCAGAATGAGACAGAACCTTCCTTCGCCACTCTCCTTTTGTTATTCTCTCCTGCAGCTCTCTTTGTCACAATATTATTTTTTGGTCTGTGTTTCCCACCAGAATGTATGTTCCATGAAGGCAGAGGCTGGTAAGTGCTTGTGCTCCCAGTGCCTAACACCTTATGTCTGACACACAGAAAGGAGGAAAGAAATCTCGGTTGGTTGGTTGGTTGGTTGGTTAATGAAACCGATGAATGGGGCGTAGTGTGTCCCTGTGTGCAGGGTAGCCACCTTTCTGCCCCATCTCCCATGCAGGAATCAGTATAGATTTACTTCTCTGGGTGACTGAATACTATTCGATTAGAGAGTTTGCTCAAAACAGTCCAAATAACCTACAGCTAGTTCAGGAAGCCATAAATGATCCTTTAAAAGATGCCCCAATTTTATAAAATATACCTAAAAGCAGGCTGGCACAAAACCATATTCCTTAAAGTGGCTGGGCCACATGGCCTTTGGTTTTTAAATGGCCTGTTTCAGGGGTCCTGGAGGAGCGGCCCTCCACATTTCCTCCAGGCACAACTTCCTCGGAGCCTGTGGACAGAGCTCAGGATGAAAAGCATGGGGGCCTGGCCTGTCTGGAGACCCAGAGATGCGCACTCTGCAGGTGGAAAGGCTGTTGGGTGCTTACTTGGACTGTCCTCGGGTCCCGAGTCTTCTGGTGGTTAACTGAGGAAACTGCTGCCTTATGATCTGTAAGTCAACACAAGAATCAATTACCCACTGGGAAAGGAGGGAGCACAGCGACCAAGTTTTAAAAACAGCAATCTAAAGATGGAGTAGGGGGGGACATAGCTCATTGGTTGCAATGACTTATTAGGAGTCTGTTGGGACCCCAGAGAAGATTACCAGGGACAGGGAGTGCTGGCATAATTGTGGGGCTCTGGGTCCTGAGGGGCTTTCCTTGGCCACTCCACACTTCACCCCATCCACTCGCATCAGAGGGAGACCACTGCTTGGTTCAGGATGTGCCACACCCCTGCTTAAAACCCTGCAATACAGCTTCCATCACACCTGGAACTAAAAGTCAAACTCAGCCTCTGAGACTGGCCCTGCTAAGCCTCCTGCCCTTCCCTTTACAACTGTCACCCTTTCTTTCTTTTTTTATTTTTTGCAGTTTTTGGCCAGGGCAGGGTTTGAACCTGCCACCTCTGGTATATGGGACCAGCGCTCTATACACCTTGAGCCACAGGCACCGCCCACCCTTTCTTACCAGATCCCAGACATACTGGCTTTCCCCCCTTTCTTTTCCTGAAACACCAGCTTTGCTCCCTGCTTGGGGCCTTCGTACTGTGATTCTCATTGCCAAGAATGCAGTGTTACCCGGAACTTCACAACACTGGCGCCTCTTACCCTACAGGCTTGTGGACAATGTCCTCCTGCCCAGAGGCCTCTGACCAGCCAAGGTCGAGTGGCATAGCTGTCTCTCCCCATCACAGGACCCTGCCTTATGTCTCTTTGCTTAGCGCTATCTGAAATAATCTTGTTCACTTTCTGAGTGCTCAGTGTATATTTCCTCCTATCAGTATGTGTACAAACTCCATGAAAGGAGGGATCTCACACATTTTGTATTTGTTGAATGAAGGAACGAAGCCCGGATCCCTGCCTGGGGATCCCATCTACTCTTCAGACAGAGAATCCTTTCCCTGTCTGAAGAGTAGATGATAACTGCTATTATCCAGGACAAACACACAGATTCACAAGAAACTGGCAGGAGAGACCATCTCCCAAGATGAAATCATAACCAAAAGGCCTCTTTGGGGTTTACAGAGATGTTTGTGGAGAGCAGTATAGTGTAAGGGTTATATGCATGAACTTTGGATCTAAATTAGATTAGATCCAAGCTCAGTCATTTGTTAGTCTGGGTACACTTGGACAAGTTATTTAACATTCATGTGACTCAGTTTCCCCATTTACAAAATGGGAATGATAATAACCTGTACCTTAGGGAATTCTTGTGAAACTTTAAAAAGTAACTGTATATGAATAATTGTGCCTGACACTTAGTAGATACTCAATAAACATTACCCATTATTACCACTGATTGTCCTGGTGACTCATTTCCTTAACTTCCAGAGACTTTTCAGTTCTAACCAGATCTTCCAGACTCTCTTCTCTCCTAGTAGAGCACTGAGCATGCAGGCATGGTCAGAGAGCCTGTACACTGGCCTTCACAAGAAGAGACGCTGCAACTGATTTCTTACTGTTAGGGCATGAACCTTGAGTGCTTTCTCAGGATAGGGGGAAGAATCTCCACTAGTCCATCCATACCTTTGTCCACACCAATATTCTCACTGATTGATCAGCTCCTTCACCCAACAAATGTACTTTAACCCTGTTAGTTGTTTGAACATAATATTTTAAACTCTCTGTCCCTTAGTTTCCTCCTGGGACATCTGAGGACTTAGGTTATGTGATTATCCTCTAATTAGGGGAATAAGTGATGGTAGGGGAATAGGTGATGGTGGCCTCAGCTAGACTGGCATCAATGGGGAAAGAAGTGGAGAAATGAAAGAGGAACTGAGAACCTGGACCAAGTAGTGTGAAGACTGAACCTTTCTGCATTTTAGGGAGTTGACCATCTCCAGTGTGGAGCATGGCTGGGGTGGCATTTCCTCAGCTGAAATGGGTGGAAAAAGATGCACCTTGGTAAGGTGACCAGACGTCCTGCTTTTGGCGGGACAGTCCTGATTATTAACAATTTGTCCTGCGTCTCTCGGTGTTTTAAAAAAGTCCCGATTCTTGGAAAGAATGCCCGACAAGCTAGGGAACGGTGGGAGAATGGGAAGGGAATATACGGTTTTCGGCCGCCATGTGGCTATTTTGCCAGGATATGAGTTTTATATTATTTTTGTTAATTGTATAATGTTAAACTTTAATAATAACAAATAATTGCTGAGAACTGATCATCAAGAACTGCTTATCAAAGTTCACATTGTTGATCAGTTGTTAGAATTTGATCACCATTGTTTGGATTTAATGAACAATGGCATTTATTGGCATTGGCAATGACAAAAACATTTTGTAACTGTCTCTCAGACAATACACACCGTATTGCATGCTAGTGCTAGTTAAACAAGTGATGTCAACAAATCAGCTATTCAGATAATTTAGGTAAGTAATTTATTTATTTATTTCATGAATTTAGCAGAGAGGACTCATATTATTTATATTTTCTAGTGGTGGCAAAAAGTCTAGTGCCAGCCTTGAAAGTGACACTTACGACTTACAAGGTATCATTATTAAAAAAATACATTGACAAGGAAAAGGTTAAATCTTGGGCATCAGCAAAAATCACAGTAGAGAACAAATGGTTAGAAATATTTCATCATTTTGAAACAAATCATGTTCCATAGAAGAATGCACTAAAAATTGTGGGATACGCGCTGTCCTTATCAGGAACTAATGCTGTGACTGAACGCGGTTTTTCTACGGTAAACAAAATGTGGACATCAGAAAAATCATAATTAAGTGTTGAGACTTTGAAAGCTGTTTCATATGTGAAATATAATTTAACAAATTCTTGTGAAAAATTTCATAACCTTTTAAACAATGACAGCAATCTACTAAAAAAATTCACTCGAATGAGAAATATGCCAAAGAATAAAATAATGCTATACACAATTTTTTAATGTATTGTATTTGTAAATTGTACTTATGTTGAAATTAAAAAATATATATTACAATACTATTTTTGCATTCTACGAAAATTTTTGTTGCTCCATATAGACCAAATTTTTAATTAAGAATCTCCCCCCATCCCCCCCGTCAATGGTGTCCCGCTTTACCAATGTTAAAATCTGGTCACCTTAACCTTGTGGGCAGCACCTGTGGCTCAAAGGAACAGGGCGCTGGCCCCATATACCAGAGGTGGTGGGTTCAAACCCAGCCCTGGCCAAAAACTGCCAAAAAAAAAAAAAGAAAAGAAAGATGCATCTTGCAAGGATGTTTAGTAAATCTAATGTGATGGCCTCACAAAACCACTTTCAGAAGTGAAAAGAGCTTTTAAATTATTATGTCATAGAGCTAAGTGTGAACAAAGTGATGTAATGATTCTCTGAATTCTTGAAGGGTATCAGTTTCATAGGCAATGTACCCTGCTATCTTTAACCCTGACTTCTGGAACCCGAGAACCTGGTCTTCTTGCTTTGTTTATATCCCTTCTCAAATCATTGTGACTCCAGGAAAGTGCAGTATTGAAGACATGGTCAATAACCCAAACCCTTTCCCCATCATGCAGCCTAAGACCACATCCAGGTTTGGCAGCCACATCACTTCAGGCTTATAGTCCCTATGGCAAGCCCTCCAGACGTTCATCACATGCATGGCTTCGATACAGGATTTGATACAGCTGCTCACAAAGCTACAGTGCTGAACAGACATAGATAATCAGGTAGAGACAGAAAATAGGGAAGGATAAAAATGGAGCCAGGAGAATCGTCACATTGGTTAAAAGTGGGCTATGATTTGGGTTTGAGTTATGTAATCACTCAAGCAAAAAAGATAATACAGTAGTGTTACAAGAGTCTGAGTAAGTGCATGCTAGTCACTTAGGAAAAGCAGAGATTTTCCTATGTTTAGGTCTGGGAAATTTCTCTTATGCAAATGGACACAGCAGTAAGGTACCACGTTTAGTTCTCTGATATTAGCAGACGTTTCAAATGACAATATCCAGTGCTGCAAAAGCTGTGGCAGAACTGGAATACTCAGACTGCTAATGATATAATTTATTAGTATAACCCTTTCCCAAAGCATTTTTACTACATATGTATGTATATTAAGCCACAAAATACTTATACTTTTTGATTTGTTAATTCCAAGGAAATAACATAAAATAAGAAAAAACTAAGTGTGGGTTTACTAATGAGAGTGAAAAATTGGAAACAACATAAATATCCAGTCATAGCAAACTGGCTAAATACACAATAGTATATAAACTAAATAGAAATTATGAAATAGACATTAAAAATGATGGTAACAAAGACTATGGCACGACACAGAAAATGTTTATGATATAATGCTAAATGAAATAGGAGATCCCTATGTTTATGCTATAATTATAATTTATATTTGTACAAATAGAGAAATGAATAGGAAACATGGAAAAATGAAAATAGATATTTGTTAAGGTAGTGGAATTGTGGGTACAACAAAAAAGTTTTGTGTATACGTGTACTTTATCAACATTTTAATTTTTTGCCAACAGAAAAGGATTTTCTTTTTATAAATAGTCCTACTTGACAAAGAAAGTTCTAGATAATTTTGAAAGAATCACAAAAAATCTACCAAAATGTTACATTGGTCATCTCTTTTTTCCTTTCCTTTCTTCTTCTCTTCCATTCTTTCTTTCCTTTCTTTGCTTCCACCCTCCCCTCCCCTCCCCTTCCTTTTCGTTCTCATCCTTCCCTTTCTTTTTTTTTTTTTTTTTTTGGAGACAGAGCCTCAAGCTATCCCCCTGGGTAGAGTGCCATGGCATCACAGCTCACAGCAACCTCCCACTCCTGGGCTCAAGCAAGTCTCCTGTCTCAGCCTCCCAAGTGGCTGGGACTACAGGCACCCACCACAATGCCC